>SDVV010019432.1:0-13532 GCA_016164225.1 Gammarus roeselii | reverse complement strand
TTTATATATATGTGTGTGTGTATGTATCTTCTGCTAAGCACTGTTTAGAGAAAACTTTCATGATTATGCGCTACTCAACAGCCCATTACTGAAATTGGAACCTAATCAATATTATAATTTAATTGAAATTAACTTGATTGTTAATGAAAACTGTAAAAAAATAACAACTTATTTTGATAAGGTACTGTTTCTTCCTTCTCATCAACTTCGTTGCGCGGAATCTGAAAACATATGTGATCCAACTGCTTGATTTTGATTTCAAGGCATGAATGATTTACGAAACATGAATGAATCTTTAAGCTGCGGCACAACAGGAGTAGCAGAAACTAATTTCATCTTGCATAAAATGTTTTAAATCACATGCACGTTTAGGAATGCGCTTTGCTCCGACTCCCACCAAACCAATCAGAAATGGGGATGATTAATCTAAAGAACAAGCTCCTTTAATTTTTATCGTCCTGGAGGGGAGTCTACCAAACAGAGGAAGGTGGCTGATGAAGGATGGGTATAGATAATAAATTACCTCGCAGAGGGCGAGGGCACTTCTTTATGAGGTACTACACTCATGGTATAGATTCATAATTCTGTGAAATATTTAATTTTTCTCATGTGGAGGCAAACTGTGGATGCAGAAATGCCAGTTAAGTGAATGGGCTTGTTTTTTTGCTCCTAATTTGTTCTAGGATTGTTGGTCATGCATTCATGAATAATAATCAGTTTGATATGACTGGATATGTAACAATAGTCATGATTCAGCGATTCTGTGTACGCACACGTACACAGTCCAGCACGCTATCCGCTCGACCATTCAACACAATATAAGTTGCCTGGATCCTACTCCAGCACTCTATTCTCTCGACTCCTCCAGAGGTTTGGTCGTCAAGTCAACATTGCCTCTCCCTTCCCGGCTTGACCCTCGGGGCATCTCCTCTTCTCGGCCTCTCCCCCTCCCGGCCTTCCCTCTCCTGTCCTCTACCCTCCCGACGTCTCCCATCCCGGCCTCTCACCCTCTCGGCCTCTCTCCTCCCGACCTCTCCCCCTCCCGGCCTGGAACCAGCAATGAGCGGACGTTTATATTATGAGTTTCATTCCTAGTCCGGCATCTACCGCGAGGGTTTATTCTTAATCCGACGTCTGTCGGTTGGGGTTATTGTCAAACCGACATATGTCGTAAAGGTTCTTCAATAAACCGCCGTCTGCCGCAAAAGTTTATTCTCAATCCGGCATCTGCCACTAGTTTTTTTCATAATTCGGCGTCTGCCGCTGGGAGTTATTCTTGATCCGGCGTCTGCCGTTAGGGTTTTGGCTACTTGTGAGGCCCAAAGAACAAATGAGTCACTGACAAAGATGAGTGCGTGAGTGAGGTGCATAAATGAGTGACATAAATGAGTGACAGTAATAATTAATTAAATCATCTGCAGCGCACCGGTCGGGCCCATCTCGTGCACTTAACTGCATTATTTACTCCTAGTTATTATTCCCGTAACTAAGTAAATTAATGGGCTCGCCATTAATCTGTTTCTTTTAATGACAAGATGCCTTCCAGTGCTGCCTCTCCCTCAAGCAGTGGGGGCTCTTAATCGGTATCATGACAACACTTTCTTGCTCTCTATAGCAATCGGGAAGGTTGAACTAAACTTTTCTCGACATCACGGACTATTATTTAATAAACCTTGTTATAAAAAGCTCATTTTCATGAGTCCCATAACGAAATTGATGATATATTCTCTCTCTTTAATAAACCTTGTAGATTAATTTAAATTTAGGTGAGGGTCCACGTGGTCATCTACCTAACACACCTACGGATACAAATACAGACGCAAAGCCGAATCAGCCAGAAGATGGGCGGCTGACAGCAAGGATCCCCTCGCACTCTACGCATGCACTCACACACGTACAAACACTTGGAGATTTGGCGCTCGCAACACAAATTTTGCGTCTAGAGTGAGGTTTGAGATCAGTGCCGGCAACAGGGTCCGACAGATATCATTGGTTTACCCTTGTTGTGTCATAATTACCGTGCCCTCCCACACCCACCTCCAACTCTTTTATTAACGAGACACCAAGAGCAAGAAACGGCATCAAGGGCTCAACAAAACTCCTCCCTTCACAATACTTTTTCACGCACTCCTATGAATCGTACGCTTTCCCGCTTCCTCTTCACGGATGTCTCCCTTCCTTAAGCCTGTACACGCTATCCATCCAAAAGAAAAATCGATCTTCCTCTCGCCCTACGCCCACTCACCTCTACTTCCATCACCCTTTTCACCAATCTGTCAACATCCATCTTCACCATGCGTCTGAACCACCTCAGCACATATGAAACTACTTTTTTCCTCTATTTTACGCACCTTTCACGTTCCAATTTGAACAACGTCATTATCGGTCCTATCCCGTAACGTCACCCCGGCCATGTCAATACGACATATCACCTCGAAAACATTTGTTGTAGCCTGCTTGACTCCGTGAAGTAAGGACGTCTGTCCAACAGCTCCCCAAGGTAGATTGAAAACAGAGAGGGTCAGTAATCTAAGCTGTGACAAATTGAAACTTAGTTAGAAAATCCCAAGTGCTTCCTGCCAAACAGAGCCTGTGCCTGGCCTCTGACCCAAGTTAACTACCTGCCAGCTACACAGGAAGTGTATTGAAACTAAAGACTTAGCTCCAGGAAGAAAAGGGAACAGAAAGTTACAATTAAATACCTAATTGAAATTTCATTAGTGTTGTGCAAATTAGGAACAAAATGGTGAAAGCAATAGGCTATGAACATGAATATAGTACGAATTAAATAAACGTGTTTACAAGAAGCCTGTGCCTTTGTGTTCTTGATTGTGTCAAGGCTTTCATTTATGTCATAATAAAATGGCTAGTGATATTTGGTCAGCTGTTCCAAAGATCTCAATTTAGCACGAGGTCTTGAAGGAAATAGCCTACAAAAGTGAAAAATATGCCAAACATATTAATTCCATCTGTCATGTGTAGCTAGAGGTGTTAGTGAACCCAAAAAACGAAGCATTTTTATTTCATTGTCCAAATGGCAAAAGCTGCAATGTTGAAAAAATAAAGAAGATCAGCACCGTTTGAAAGTTACGAAGGTATCATGGAAGTGTAATGCCTACAAAGGACAGAAAAATGTCGATATTGTTTGCGCCAAATGTGATAAATGCTATTAAAAATCCTGTTCAAAAGTGTTCGATGCTAGACTGATGTGCTATAGAATGCTGGAAATATCATTCAAATGGTTTTGTAGCAGGTGTGTGACCTGTTTCGATTTTAAATAAAAAATGACTGGTGAAAAACATGTCCAAACAACTAGTGAGCAGAGTACTGCAAAGACTGCTGATGGTCACTGTACCTCACTGCCTATTGGTAGTCAGGGTACAGAAATGGCTGCTAGTGACCAAAACAGTGATATGGTGAGTGACATTGGTGTAGGTACAGATGTCACTGGCATGATAAATTCCAGTAAAATTAGCGATAGGGAAACTGAGCGTCACACTAGAAAGCAAGTAAAAGACATCTTACCAAAATTGAAAAAGGCAAAACTCTGCAGGTTCTATTAGAAGAGCAAATGCAGGTGCGGAGTGTCGGGGGAAGACTGTGGCTTCACCCACCCAGATTGTGAGCCTGGGTCAAATAAAAACTGTAATAGTGATAAAGAAAATAAAAATGGTCCAGGAGAGCAAAAATAAAAACAAGTACCCACAAAGAAAAGTTTGAACCACTACACATATTATTTGCAAAACATGTGCAAGTACGGACTGTCTGTGAACGGATGTGTCTTTACCCACCCAAAGGGTTGCAACAAGTTCATGGATATGGGAAGGTACGGTTAAAAAGTGATGAGCTGTTGATGAGCTGTGGCTAACAGGTGACTCATTCGGGTGGGCATTCGGCCCTTGCTTTCGATTATATTTAGGGAGGTTTTGTGTTTATGTACATTTATTTTGTTTCCTAATGTTAAAGTCTTTACACTTTTTCTTTTAGATGACGTGTTACATTTTTAGGCGTTAATCAGGCAATCTAAAGGGTAGGACCTTTTCTGGCAGGGGTCGGACCGGTTTTGGCGGCGGGAGTCAGCGAAGGACCGTAGCCGGTTTTGGCGCAGCAGACGGACGGGTGGCTCGCGTGGTGGTGGATGGGGCTCTCGGCCTCGGCTTTTCGAATGTATTTGGGATATTTTGTGGTAATGTACATTTCCAGTTTTACTGTTTATTATTGTTTTAGTGTATTTATATATGATTTTTCCTTTAGATAGCTGTATGTATGCTTGCGCACTTAAGGTTTCTTCATTATATTTATATAAGTTCTTGTTGGGAGTAGGCCTAAACCTTATTATTTAGAGGGGGGTGCAGGGATCCCCTAGGCAAAAGTTCAGGGCGCCTCTGGGAAAATTTGTCTGGCTATTTTTGCTCTTATATTTTTAATCATGTTATCAGTACTTCCAAGGTGTGATTTGTCAATATTTCTGTTTTTTATACGATAATGCTCTCTCGCAGTTAGATGTACAAGGGAACGTAATTATTCACTCCGACATTCGATGGGAACAACTATATACAAAGCCGGACCCCCTTATCTCATCAGCAATCCTATCAGATAAGACTCTCTTCGGCTCCATGGCTGCCACAAGTTTGAGAGTCCCCTAGGGTCACAGCCCCCGCTTACTCGTAGGAATATGCTATATCACCTTTTTAAAGGGGTGGGTGTAGAGGCCCCTAGGCAAATATTCAGTACGCCTCTGGATTTTTCGTCAGGTGAGGCTGCTCATAGCTGTTCTTTATCTTGTATTTTTCCCATGACTGATTTGCCATTTTTTCTCTGTTGTGAGTGTCTGTATCATTATATATTTATGTCTGGGTTATAATTCTATATATTTTCTGTGTTGATTATGTTTGTATTTTTATCTAGTTGGGGTATAATTGACTCATTCGGTGGTTGGTTGGTGGGTCTTAGCGGTTGGAAAATAAAAATGGCCCAGGAGAGAAAAAAGAAAAACAAGTACCTACAGAGAAAAGCTTGAACCACTGAACATATTATTTACAAAACATGTGCAAGTACGGACTGTATGGGAACGGATGTGTCTTTACCCACCCAAAGGGTTGCAACAAGTTCATGGATATGGGAAGGTATGGTTAAAAAGTGATATACTCTTTAAAAAATTCTATCCAAGAGTCTGTGATGGCTCGCATCGTCATATGAGTAGATACACGTGGCGCAAGACGCAAGTGAAGGAATAAGATGGGGCTTAATTAACGGTGGGGAGGGGGATAGCCGGAGTCAGGCGGGCGTGACCGGAACCGGTTTTGGCGCGTGAGTCAGAGAACGGATGATGGCTCACGGGTGGTCTACGGGTGGCTTACGGTTGGCTTACGGGTGACTTACGGGTGGCTTACGGGTGGCTAACGGGTGACTCGTTCGGGGGGGCATTTGGCCCTTGCTTTCGATCATATTTAGGGAGGTTTTGTATTTATGTACATTTATTTCGTTTTTTAATGTTATAGTCTTTACATTTTTTTCATTTAGATGATGTGTTACATTTTTAGACGTTGATCAGGCAATCTAGGGGTAGGACCTTTTCTGGCAGGGGTCAGATTCGGTTTCGGCGGCGGGAGTCAGCGAAGGGCCCCTAGGGTCGCAGCCCCAGGGCACTCGTAGGAATATGCTATATCACATTTTTAAAAGGGTGGGTGTAGGGGCACCTAGGCAAATGTTCATTACGCCTCTGGATTTTTCGTCAGGTAAGGCTGCTCTTAGCTGCCATTTATCTTGTATTTTTCAAATGACTGATTTGCCTTTATTTCTATGTTGTGAGTGTCTGTATCATTATATATTTATGTCTGGGTTATAATTCTATATATTTTCTGTGTTGATAATGTTTGTATTCTTATCTAGTTGGGGTATAATTGACTCATTCGGTGGTTTGTTTGTGGGTCTTAGCGGTTGGATTGGGATGTTTTGTTTATCATTATATTGTATATATTGATCATAGGAATAGTATGGTATGTATGTTTTATAGCTTGATTTGCAGCCTTAGCGTGCGTCCGGTCATGCTTGTTACCAGTCTGATGGTTGGATTTGAGCAACATTTTGTGTCTTCCATCTGTTCATATAATATGTATATAATATGCATAGGAATAGTTTGGTACAATAGTTTGACAGTTGGCGAGTTGATGTTTGTATTTTGGGTAGATGCAGGAGCTTTGTTACGAGAATCTGAATACCTGAAAACACACTGTACATGTTTGAACATGATATCTCGGTGACACCACGTATCCGTATGTTCCAAATGGACCGTTATCAAGCGGCTGTAGCATGTTCGAGTAGTCTCATCTGTTTTTTTTATTGTGAGTATCGCTCGGATGCCCTCATCGGCGAGAGCAGCTAAAGTTTACGTTAACGATATGGATTTATCGTACGTTATTATATTGTGTTATGTATAAATAGTAATGATCGGTTGGTATATGCTGATTTTGCATTGTTTTCTGAATTTTGACTGTTATTTTATACAGTTATAGGAATTTAGAATATTTTAGGTTTGCATCTTACATGAACCATATTATTTCAGGGATTATTTATTTTTTGCATCCTTCTTCTTATTTTATAATAACTCGAGCATTTTAATATATTTTCATTTTTTATACAATTATAGGACGATTAGGATATATTACGTTTGCATCTGCAACGTAGAACATTATTTCAGGTGTGATTTTGTTAGATGGTATATCTTTTTTAGTGTTTATGTATCTCTTACGTGCTGTTACAAAGACTGAAGGGGAAAAATATACCTATAGATGATTCGATTTGTTACAAGCTTGGTCTTGTTGATATTTATTGAATATTTGGCGTAGGATCATACTTCCATGTTTTGGAGGGGTTTTGTGGAGTTCCCTAGGTAAAAGCTCATTGCGCTTATGTTTATTTGTATAAGTAGACCGATTTTTTATGATGGATACCCTCGTATATTACAATTTTTTTAATCTTGCTCACGACAGAGTAGAGAATTACTTAGTTTTTTTCATATTGTTTTTGGTAATCGGTAATCATGAGATTTTATGTTTAAAAGGTGTGAAGCCGTACTACATCTTAGTGGTATTTCGTCATTAAGCCCTAGCTAGTGCATCCTTTAACGTTTTCAAAAACAATTTACTGGATGGATTGGTCTTGGTGTATATTAGGTTTTTTCACTCTCTGGTGGTCATTTGGAGTTCGTCCAAGTTTAACGTGAATTTGTAAGTTTATGTGGATGTCGGTCTTATGCCCCATGGGTTTGTTAGAGAGGTTATGTGACGAGCTGCTGGTCATTGTATTGATATACTTAGGTCGTCAGTGAACAGGCGCCCGGATTTTATGGCCACACACTCATTGTGACACATGTCAAGCCCATTCTTGATATCTGTACTGGTGTCCAGGATGTGTCTTTGCTCGCAGCTGTTCATAGAAGATGTACTAAACAGATGCATTGTATGTCAGAGGTTTTTGTACCATGACTGGGTGTTGCCTCTAAATTTGTTATATATCAAGTGGAACTTGCTGAGAAGTGTCCTAATAAAGAATTTTAGAGTTCGTTGTTATGACTCAGTGGGCTTTGGTTTGTCCTACTATAGACATAGCATCAGTAAGGTTTAGGAAATTTGTTTCAGATTGAACGGGTATTGTAGTATAATTTTTTTATTATGCATGAACTCAGTGCTGGTTTTATATGTCAAAAAATCGGTACGGCTGTTATGTTAGTATACAATTTAGTCATGAACCAGATCACGTGTGATATTGGAGTAGGAGAGTAGAGAATCTTATTTAGTTATTTTATGATTGTTGTAAGGTTACCATAGTAATATAACTGTATTAGGTATAAATTCGCATAATTTTTATGTACTGTTGGGCATAAAATACGCTTGATTTGATGTAGTGGTACAAGATATTGGTAGGTTTTTTACCTCTCGACATTGGATTTGGGTCTTATTTCAAGTTGTCTTGGAGAACTAGGTCACCGATTTAGGTAGAGTGTTTGTGTTAAAATACACCATTAGTTTAATGTAGACCTCAGTTAGGTTATTTACTCGCATGCCTTTACTAGATGTTTAGTCCCTCAAGTCTATCTTTTATCAATGTATGTTAACCGTTTACAGTTCGTACAGTCAGAAATCATTGATTAATTCAGGCTTTGCTCTGAGATTTCGTTCCAATTCAAAATATCCGACTTATTCGAGCATTCACGATATCTACTCTAGCAGTTTTCAGTTTAGGTTTGTAATGTAGAGGGGCCTTAAGCCTAACCCATCCTAACATATCCTAACCTAATCTAACCAAGATTTTTTCCCCGTTTTCAAACCTATGATAGGTATTTTATTCATTGATTTAAGCTTTGTCCATATCAAATCAATCCACTTGGCTCTATAGTTTTACCAAGTTTTATTAGTTTGTGTACCTTCATATACATAATTTTTCAATTTTGCTTGTTACAAGTCCAGTAACATCGATTAGTTTCGAGTAATGTTACGTGATCGCTCGCTAGTAGACTGTAGAGTTCAGAACGGTTATGTATGTAGCTCCCATATATCAGTATTAGTTATGTTTTTTGAAGCGTTAGCAATGAATTTACACGTACTTTTTTCAATATGTATGCAACATTTTACTGCTACAATGAGATATTTTGTTGTTTTGTTGGATTTGTTGCTCGATTTAAGAGTTGATCAGTTTGATGTTATGTTCTATTACTTATTACCTAAGATAGGGTATTGGTATAAGATTACTTAACTAGATTTTTCGTACCATTTTCGTCTATTATAACGAATATTGAATATATCAATTTTAACTTTTGCTACAGATCTGTGATGTAAAGCCCGCAGTCAACAAGACCTATGATATAAATCATGCATAAGGTACATAGTTAGCAAAATATGTATCAATGTACGACAACATTGATCAAATATCAATTAATGCAAAAAGGGTTGCCATACACTCCCAGATGCATTAATACCTAGGCAACCTAACTTGACAGTCAACTTAATCAAAAGCTATGTATTTTTAAATTCAAGTTTGTTGCTCAAGTATGGTATTGATATGTATGAATCTCTTCAATTGGGCTGTATATTTACCATACTATTAGTATTTGAATACACTTCACTAATTTTGATCCAGCATATATCCTTTTGCAGATGTTTAGATTCTAGAATTTTGTCAATATCTCCATTACTTGTTTGGATGAGACTCAGCATGTAGGTTCCAGAAGAATAAATTCACTTCATTTGTTGCAAGGCTTTTAATGCGGATCAGTTACACACGATGTCAGGTTAAAGATCTGGTCAATCCAACCCGACCTAACCAATAATTATATATTTCATACAAGTTTGATGGTTATGTATGGTATTTAGTAATTTTTATGCGATATACAAATCAAATCATTCCGCATGGCTCCATTTAACGTATTTTTTTAAATATTAATCACCATGTACACACATACACACTTTTTTACGCATATGCAGGTTCGATGCCGGCACTGTGCCGGTACTGCGTCGGCACAATGTAAGCATATACAGGGTCGATACCGGCACCTGTGCCGGCTCTGTGTCGGCACTGTGCCGGCACAATGCATATATACAAGGTCTATGGCGGCACTGTGCCGGCACTTGTGCCGATGCAATGCATATATACAGGGTCGATGACGGCCCTGTGCCGGTTCAATGCATATATACAGGGTTGATGCCGGCACCTGTGCCGACACCATGTAGACACATACACACATTTGCACCAATATACAGGCTCGTTCACTATCTGTAACATTTTACTTCTGATCTGTGGTTTCTAATGAAACGAATTCCGTTTTCATTTTGTTGCAAGATATTTGATGTGGTTCAGTTTTTACGTCATGTTAGGTTAAAAGATCTAGTCATTCTAACCTAACCTTACCAATAATTATAGATTTTTTACAAAAGTTTCGTGCTTACAAATGTTATTCATTCATTGATTTACGGCTAATACATATCAAATATCTCCACTTGACTCTATTATTAGCTGTTTGAATACACTTTTCCTATTTTGATTTATAAAAAATCCCCATTTCAAAAGTAGATTGTTTGAATGTTATAGGTAATTTGTATTGTTTAATTTTACCACAAACTTACATCACTTTCATTTATGTTATGCGCACTGACCTAACCTAACCTATTTTAACCAAGCATTCTGTATATATGTTCAACTATCCATGCTCATGTAAGATATTTCTTTCAGTGATTTATACTTTATTCATATCAAATCTCTCCACTTGGGTCCACATTTTTAACTATCATTAGCAGTTCGAATACACTCTTTCAATTTTGATTGAGCATACTTCGTCCATTTTTTTCCATAAGTATGTTATGTCATTACTTGATCGTTCTAGGTAATTCATTTTAATTATTTTTTCGTGAGATATATGTATGAGTGTTGGTCGCAACCTCCCATGTTTTGCTTTTCAAACTTTAGTTGTCATAGGTCAAATGTGTTATTCCAAATTTTTCTGGTCAGGGTTCGGTGATGATACAAGAAGATACTCTAGTTAAGGCTTTCACTGGTCAACCTAATCAAGAATTATATGTTTTCGATCGAGATTTAATGCTTACCTATGATTATTTTTAATTGATTCATGATATATTTATATCCAACTTGGCTCTACATTATGCGCACTGAGTTGCAGTTTGAATTCACTCTTTCAATTTTTGATAGAGTGAAGACCCCAATTTTTGCGTTATGGTTGTTTAGATGTTATAAGTAATTTATATTCGTCACCAGTTTCACACCAACGGAAACATGGTCTCACGCTGAGTTTTGTTATTTTTTCTTTAAGATTTTCTGGCACTACCCTCTCTAACGGCTTACACCTATTATTTTCATATTCAACATCATTAGTTTCATAAACTGGACCATGACTTTGTTGGAGATGATGCCATATATTATTTGTCGATTTATGTTTACTCAACTTTGTTTGTTTTCTGCGAATTTAGTACACACCCCCATTCCTCCACTATTATTGAATTTATCAAATCAAGCTATACCCCGTCCTTCCTCATCATATCACAACGTCGACTATGTGTTGGTACATGTTTATGTTCAAGCGTATGTACGTGTATATGAGTTAAAAGAGTGAATAACAAAATTCAACATTTAATTAAATGTTAAAGTTTTCAAGGCCCGGCTCTTACTTTACTAGACAACTTATCACTTCAATAGACCAACTTGGCTATGTTATCCTTCGAAATTTTTTACTTAGACTGAAATTTTGAATTTTAAATTTTGTTATTCATTTTTTTCAACTTTATACACCTACATTCGCTTGAGTATACACATGAATAAACACATAGTCAACGTTGTGATATGTTGAGGAAGGACAGAGTATAGCTTGATTTGGTGTATTCGATAATAGTGGAGGAATTGTGGTGTGTACTAAATTTGCAGAAAACAAAGTTGTATGAAGATAAATCGACAATTAATTTATGCCATCATCTCCAACAAAGTCATGGTCAAGTTTATAAAAATAATGAAGTTGGATATGAAAATATTTGGTGTAAGACGTTAGAGGGTGTGGTGCCAGAAGATGTTAAAGGACAAAATAAGAAATCCCAGTGAGAGAACATGTGTCCATTTGTGTGAAACTGGTGATGAATATGAATTACTTATAACATTCAAACAATCAATACGCAAAAATTGGGGTCTCTACTCAATCAAAAATTGAAAGAGTGAATTCAACCTGCTACTGAGTGCTCAAAATGTAGAGCCAACTGGCTATGAATAATCATGAATCAATGACAAATTATCATAAGTCAGCGTGAAATCTCGATCGAAAACACAAAATTCTTGGTTAGGTCGACCAGTGGAAGCTTTAACAAGAGTATCGTCTTGTATCATCACCGAGTCCTGACCATAAAAAAATGGAATAATACAATCTACCTATTAAAAATACAGAGTTTGAGAAACAAAACATGGGAGGTAGCGACCAACGCTCATACATATATCTCACGAAAAAATAATAAATATGATTTACCTAGAACGATCAAACAATGACATAATATACATATAAAAAAATGAACGAAATATGTTCAATCAAAATTGGAAGAGT
Source organism: Gammarus roeselii (assembly GCA_016164225.1). Lineage (NCBI taxonomy): Eukaryota > Metazoa > Arthropoda > Malacostraca > Amphipoda > Gammaridae > Gammarus > Gammarus roeselii. Next base: position 1,441 of record SDVV010019432.1, on the reverse strand, counting down.
GTATTCGAACTTCTAATGATAGATAAAAATGCATATCCAAGAGAAGAGATTTGATATGAATAAAGTATAAATCACTTAAATTAATATCTTACCTAAGCATGAACAGTTGAATATATGTACAAAGTTTTTGGTCATGATAGGTTAGGTTAGGTTGGGTGCGCATAACATAAGTGAAAGTGATGTGAAATTGTAGTAAAATTAAACAGTATGAATTACCTATAACATTCAACAATCTACGTTTAAAATGGGGATTTCTGCTAAACCAAACTTAAAAGCGTGTATTCAAACAGCTAATGATAGATCAAAATCTAGAGCCAAGTGTAGATATTTGATATGTTTAAATCATAAATCAATGACTGTATAACATATGTAAGCACGAAATTTGAATAAAAAATCTATGAATATTGGTAAGGTTAGGTTAGGATGACTAGATCTTTTAACCTAACATGACGTAAAAACTGTAACACATTATATATCTTGTAACAGAAAAAGAAAAGAATTTGTTTCGTTAGAAATAACAGATCAGAAGTAAAATGTTACAGATGGTGAACGAGCCTGTATATTAGTGCAAATGTGTGTATGTGTCTACATGGTGCCGGCACAAGTGCCAGCATCAACCCTGTGTATGTGCATTGAGCCGGCTTATGCGCCGGCACAGTGCTGTCATCGACCCTGTATATATGAATTGTGCCGGTACATGTGCCGGCACAATGCCGCCATCGACCCTGTATATATGCATTTTGCCGGCACATGCGCCAGCACAGTGCCGTCATGGACCCTGTATATATGCGTCATGCCGGCACAGTGCCAACACAGTGCCGGCACAGGTGCCGGCATCGACCCTGTATATGCTTACATGGTGCCGACACAGTACTGGCATCGACATTGTATACGCGTACATAAAAGTGTTTGTGTGTACACGGTGTGTGAGGGATTTGATATGTAAATTGCATAAAATAAAGACCAAATACCAAACATAGCCATCAAACTTGAATGAAAATATATAATTATTGGTTAGGTTTGTAGGATTGACCAGATTTTTAAACCTAACATCATGTGTAACTGTTCCACATTGAAAAATTTGCAATAAATGAAGGGAATTCAATCTTCTGGAACGTTTTTCTCATCCGAACATGTAATCGAGATATAGATAAAATTCTAGAATCTAAACATCTGCAAAAGGATATTTGCTGGTTCAAAATTAGAGTAGGGCATCAAAACTGCTAATAATATGTTAAATATACAGTCTATGTGGAGAGATTCACACATATCAATATCATTTACCAGCAACAAACTTGAATAAAACAATACATAACTATTAGTTCAGTTGACTGTTTGGTTAGGTTGCCTAGGTATTAGTGCAACTGGGAGTGTATGGCAACATTTTTGAATAAATTGATATATGATCATGTTGACGTACATTGATCCATATTTCGCTAGT
>SDVV010019431.1:0-13533 GCA_016164225.1 Gammarus roeselii | reverse complement strand
TCCCGAAACCCCGGGTCCTCGAGTCCCGCGGATCCCACGAGTACCTCCTCTCCCTGGGTCACCTTCTCTCAACCAACCTCGTTACATATAATAATAATGATAACAAATTTAAAATTCATCACCATGAAAAAAGGGCAGAGAAAAATAATAGAGCCCAAGCAAGAAGAAATAATAAAATACTAAAATAAAGTGTTAATGATCTATAAAATGAATAAGCATCCATCCACCCCAAGCCTAGTGTCGGAGATTGGTGGAGTATGTGAAAGGAGGAAGCTACGAGATGACGTAGGAAAAGTGAAGTAATCATATGTTCGAGAAGTCCCTTCTGGGGGATTCAGACTTGATTCTGTAGGTATCTGTAATCTGAAAAATAATATATTGTACCCGCTCACCGGAACCCAACTAAGTAGGCGTCACAAGGATAAAACGCCTGTTTGTTTGGATACCATGATAAGAATATAAGTAATGGGTGTAAGGCACGAATGAGTTAGTTATATCAAACAACTATATATATTACACTGAATAACAGAAAATGCTAGGGCATCAACTGCAGCCCTCAGTAACGAGAATAATGAACTAAATAATTTTTAAACTTAGAAATAACAAACAAGTTCAGGAGATAACAGAACAATTAACACATAACAGCCTGGCAGTTTGCTTAGTTAACTTCAACTCGTATGTCTCACCAATGATATAGCGCTCACAGCCCAAAACACCAAGCAGATAATAAGCATGATTTAGGTGTATGATCATGAGATAAGTTCCTTCAATACAAAAACATAATATAAAAGTAAACGCTGTAAACTTGTTTTCTAAATCCATCAATTCACTATGGCTCCTTCCTTTCGCATAGGGCAAGTCCCAACGGCAAGACGGTCCTTACGCTAACTCAAACGCACCCAGATAGCATATCTAAATTTTAGTGCGAAAAGTAAGGTGAAGAGTGTAGTTTCCATATGTTGCCCGATAGCGTTTACACGTCTGTCACGCCGGATCGAATGTTTCCGACTAACCCGGGCATTTCACTATGGGCTGACCATATTCAGACAATCTCCAGGGATACATAAATCTTAGATTTACAATATATATCTTCACTCACAACTCCTGCACGCTCTCATCTGAGTATTTACACTTCTGCACGCGCTGTTCTCCGTATCTACAGCTGGTGTTCACTGCACTTCTCGCACCATGCATCAAAAGCCTTGTCATCCAAGAAAATTGTTTTCTACTCAATTTAGCATCCATCATTGGTCTCGGTTAGACTTTACCACTAGCTTCTGCATTTATCCATTCTCTCCTAGTGTTCTTACCGTCTCATAACTCTCTTTCTCTTACACACTGAACCAAACATGGTCACCAACACGCGCAACTTTGTTCCCCAGTCTGCCACCAATGCTTTAAAACTTAGATGCATCAACTTATTAGTACAGCGTGACTAAGTACTGGAGTATCAGCTGAAGACGTTCATGTTCAACTTTGTTCGAGAAAGTTGTGAGAATGAAATTTAACTGAGCTACAAAGTACAGCTGCCTTAAGTGCTACAAATTTGTTCGCAATCAAGTTAACTTTAGGAGCAACAGAGGCAAGACAGAATCTCTCGGACGATAAGATTAGATCAAGGAGTTCATCTTCACTGGAGCTCTGACGCGAGTCTGACAGCTCACGCGTAGGGCGTAAAGAGCATCTTTTCTGATAGGTTTGCGCTCAAGTGTGTCCAGAAATAATAACTATACAGACATCTAAATAATTTACAAGTTTTAATAGTGGTATCATCTCACGTTGGTGCATACAGGAATAATAATTTAACGAACATAAATTGTTTATACGTAGGTATACAAACAGATCCTTGTTTCTTTGCTCTCATATGAATTCACCTCGGTACATTGTGGAGAGGAGGAACACCCCACCTGCACAGCTATTTCATTTTAGTCCTGGGTGCAACCATGGTATTCCGTGTGTTTTTTTGCAGTAGAAGCAACGAGATTTTTCGGATGGGCACGGCTGGGCAATATCGCGTCAGTCATGGTTGTCTTTGAAACAGTGTCAACATCTTAGTCTTCAATAACAATTTCTCTGCGTGTGCCTGCATCTATGCCATTTATAGCATCGCACAGGACGTCTGGCGAAGAGGAAAGCCTTGGTTTTCTCGTCAAGATTTTTTTCTTCTGTATTTTGGTGGGGCCAGGCAGTTAAATTTTGGTAGGAAGGGTGTAATGTTATGAATTCTGTGATTTGTGCCTTGTCCACCCAGTCCTCGTATAATACAAGCTGGTGATGAACTCATCAACTTGCTCTTCTGCGAGATTCTCAATGTAAATCAAATCTAAACTCTTGAAGAAGTAGGTAGAGCGTCACTCAGAAGTTTCACGTCTACTTTAATGATAGAGCTTTCTTGGCTGGTGGTGGTGATACTCAAAACTGGACGGCCAGTAATGGAGTGTAGTTCGTTTTTAAAGTGTTTGGACAAATTTTCTGTTACTTGCTGATAGAGTGGGACGCATTTCTGGTCACTTGCTGATGGAGTGGATTTTCAAGTGCTCGGGAAAGTTAGTGCCGTTGTTGGGCGGGCTGAGGTCTTCAAATCGGGAGGAGCGGATCTTTTTTGTGGTAGTTTTTGGGGTTCGGTTGTGATGATTTTGGGCTAGGGGGGGGGGGGGGGGGGGGGGGGAGTGTGATGATTATAGATGAGAGCACACACGCAGGTTCTTTGGCTTCTATTCTTTTGATAAATTCAAATTGTTAGGAGGACGAGTTGCAAGACCGTCCTCGAGTTTTGTGAGACGCTCATCGATTGCACTGGGAACTGGGAAGGCCTTGTAATTTAGTTTAGTTTAGTTTATTTAGGAACAATACTGACAGAGCCATTGACGAGGTTCTCTACCGGTGAATGCAATCATTGACAAGGTTCTCCACAAGTGAAGTCATTGGCGAAGCTTCTCACAGATGAATGCTGAATCATTGCAGAGGTTCTCCAAAGGTGAATGCAGTCATAGCCGAGCCTCTCCACAGGTGAATCCATGGATGCAGTCATTAACGATGTTCTCCATATGTGAATGCAGAGTCATTGGCGAGGAGCACAGGTGAATGCAGAGTCATTAGCGAGGTTCTCCACAGGTGAACGTAGACATTGACGAGGTTCTCCCTTTGTGTCGCTAAGGGATAGGATCAATAATGACTCGACGAATTAGAACGAAGATAGTGAGGAAGTTGGAGAGCAGAGTAGATTAATTCATTCTGATGTGATTCGGGGCTCATGGTGAGGACAGGTAATGAAAAATGAATGATTAGAGTAATGAAAGATGAGATCAGTGGACGTACGCCTAAAGGTAGACTGAAGTTTGTAGTGAATAGATGCCGTGAAGCAGACGTTAAGGAGACTATTGTGGAGGTGGCGACGAGAGATCGTACAACGGATAGGCGTGAGTAAAGATGTGCTTTCTTGCTCTTGGCGCCTCGTTGTGGACGTGCGTTGGGGAGGGCCCGGTAACCGTGACGCAACTGGGGTAAATCGAAAAACGCTGTCGAGCCCTGCTGCTGACACCAAATTTGGACCTCACTAAAGACTCGAATTATGTGTTGCGGGATCCTGGCCGGGCCCACTCCTCTTTCTTGGGGACTCAGCCTTGTGTCTGTATCAGTGATAAAGAAACTCACAACATGCACAGCATTTACCACTCCAAAAGCCACGCTGCTCCTTCCCAACCCCACCATCTGTTCCGTTATAAATCCTATTAATCAGCACTCTCCCGAACAACTTACCCACCACACAAAAAAGTAATAGCTTTTGAATTCAGGCATTTATTTTGATCTTCTTAGCCCTTATAAAGCGCGAAAATGCAAGCACGACGCTACTCAATCAGCACCGTCGACGACACATTTAGTAGCATCGTCAACATTTTGGACTACCGTTGCATCACCTCTCCTTAGGCACTCATTCGCAACGCCGTCCGAACCAGTTTCACACTGTTATCACCTCAACCGCTTCTGCAACTCTATCTTAGTTGCTAGACAAAGTTGGAGATTCAAGGCTTTCTAGAGCACTGGAGTCAATGTCTTACTTAGTAATGGCCGTCACAATTCTTGCTCCCACCACTCTTCAAAAACAACCGGAAGTTTACATCTTTCACAGCCTCCTTTTTTTCTTGCCTCACCCTTTTCTCACTATTTTTCCAAAACATCTTGTTCACAAAGTTCTCACAGAACTGCCTACCCCATTGAGAATCAGCATCCCTCTTTGTTCGCCTCACAACACGCTTCGTAGGTATCCTCTCTCTACAGTTGTCATAGACCATCGCTAACCTTGCCAGCAATCGCTACTCTAACGCACTTCTCATCTGCGTCACCGTCATTTTAATCTCACCGTTCTACTACTCGTAACTCTTCCTCCTACCCGCCTACACGACGCACCCCTCAAATATTTGTCGAACATCACAAAATCGCATCTCTGAACGTTTCCGCAGGCCTTGCCCTCTCTCAATGTTGCATTCCTCCTTCAATGCCTGGTGAAACTCCTCAGATCTGTTCGCCACATTCAATACACTCACATTCACTAAATCACTTCATTCTCTTACTTTTTTTATCCCCCTTCTGCCCCTCAACTCTGATTTGATTTGAGCCTCACTTCCACCAGAGCCTCAACGTGAGTCATAATAGGCTCCCCAGTAGGGCGCGACCGTAGTTGATACAGGTAAGTTCGCACGGCCTCGCGTGCGAAAATATTAGTCATGTCAAGATGAAGTCAGCACATATTTCAATTGTGGCATATTCGAGCACTAGCGCTTACGAGAGAGTAAAGAGTTAACGCTTATCTTCGTAAAATGTGTTGTAATTTCTGTGCGTAATGGGGTAGAGAGACCCCTTTACTAGCACAGGTGTTTGGGGTTTAGACAGCTTCGTACAGTCCGGTGTGTTTTCCGAAAGCGATACGCCTTTTACGGTAGGTTGGATCCGTGAGTAGGCTTTGTAGGTTGCACGGGGGATTTAGGAACGCTCGTCGGGCTGCCGTGAGTGCGTTGCAATCCATCAGTAAGTGTTTCACGCTGATAGCCACTTGGTGGCATTAGGGGCAAGGTGGCGCGTTTGATCCTATGTCGACATCCATCAGGTGGTTGTGAGTTATCCACGTGTGTCCCGCGCACAAGCGGTTGATGAACACTTTGTCTTTTCTGTTTGACTGAAAGCATTTTTTGTCCACTCTGTTGCCACATTTCATCCCACCGGGATGTTATATGAGAGTTGATGATAGGAAACCAGTCCCGGTAATGTATTGCGAAAAATTGTTCTTGGTGAGTAGATGCCAGTTTAGCAAGCGAGTCCGCAAGTCCGTTTCCTCTTATTCCCGCGTGTCCGGGGATCCAGCAGAATTCCACTGCCTGACGCGTCTCAGTCATCACAAAGAGATTTAATTGTTATGAGGCTGGGTGCCTGTAGCTTATTTGTAGGTCGTCCACGTATAGTGATGAGAGCAGTCTTCCGTCTCGGGTAAGAATGTCGGCTAACTGATAGATTTTGAGGATAAAAAGAGTGACACTTCCCTGGAGGACGCCCATTTCTTGCGGATATGACGGAGACTGAGTGTCGCCAACCTTGACCTTGAAGGTGCGATTTTGTAAAAATTGGTGGATGAAACGTGGTAGTCGACCTCTCAAACCTTTACGGTGGAGATCCTTGAGAGTGTGAGGTGCGCCTTGCCGTCGGCCACCCCCCTTGCTGGGGGATTTCGGCCTAGTGTTTGTATCTGTATCTGTGACAAAAGCTCTATATAAATACGAGACAAGGTTTTCTGTAAGTTTGAAACATATATGATTAAAGGATACTCACGTTTATACAACATGTTACCAGATGTGGTAATAGTGTTTCGAAGTATTTCAACTAATTACCCACTGTACATAGTAATTAAAAACTACAAACTGCTCACATATTCTTCAATTATTTTGAATTGAAAGAATCCGACTCTATGACGCGTTCCTTTACGACTTTTTCAACAAAAGATCATCCATCGCCAAACAAGCCAAACCCCATAAATTTCGAAGCGGAATTGAAGGGCGAATTAATTCGTACATCTCAGTCGGAAGATGATGGCCGAGGTCGATTCATAACCCCCGAAAACAGTGGCAGAGAAAAGCAGTCATCTTCCAGCTCCACCTTAAGATCAAAGAGAAGTTTTCAAGTTTAAAATTTGATCTTCCTAACATGTGAAGTTGAAGAACAAGATTGCATCATAAATTCTTTGTACTACAACTAATGCTCGTCATTGTTCGAAAAAAAAGTATACTTAACACCACAGTTGCTCACCTTGACAAAAGGGTGATGCAGCAGCTGAGAAGCCGTGCTGCGTTCAGCAGGGTTATGAATGAAGCAGTGATTTAAGAAGTCGTGTCCTTCCTTTGAGATTGAAGGGGGTAGTGGGGGACTCTGACCCATGCCCACTCTGAGAAGAACAACAATGAAATTTGAATGGAAAGCTATCACATTTTTTCCTCAAATGTGGTACTTCGGCAGAAACTTACTTCAGTTCCTTCTGTGTGTGCTCAGTTCCTTCTGTGCATGCTTGAGGAGAGGTTGTGTTGTGTGATGCTCCAGGAAAATAAGGTTAGGGCAACGGGGATTTACTGAGGATGTTTCCCCTCTCACATCAAGAGTTCTAACAAGAGGGAAAAAGAAACTACATCAACGGTTCACAGAACTAACGGGGAAATAATAATAATGAAGAGCTAACAAGCACTGCCTACACGCCTCATCTCGTCCGAACAGCCGTAAAATCCAGCCCTCCTTCCATAAATCCTCGACTTTCTGTTTACCCCTAAGCCCGCCCCTACGGCCTACCCAACATACCCCCTCTCCCACAAACCAGACCAACCGCGTGACTCTCCTACAGCACACACAACGCGGTGTTGCCAGCCAATCAGACTTCTGTATATATCGCCCTGCCCTGCCCATGTGCGCTGTGCCCCCTCGCCTCTCAGCTGACTTGACACCCATCATAGCTGGTCTGGATACTCGTCGAAATATTGCTAATAGTGTTGATAAAGAGTGCGTATCATGAGTGTTAAATGTAACCCCTTCAAAGGAAGAAACTGTTCTGTGTTGATACTGAAATGATATTGTGATTATATTGTAATGAACAGGGAATAATCCCACAAGTGACCTACTCTGTCTGACTAACATCTGGAAAAAACTATTTTCACTCTGCGAAATCCAGTGTTATTGGTGTTCTATCAGCTCGATTTCAATATTTACAAATGTTATCTGTATTTCGGCTGTATTACCAATTTGTACTTCATCAATGTTATCGAGTGTATGTGTATAAGGAATGTGAACATTTAAATACAAATGGTATTGTCACTGCATAATTATAATTTGAGACCGTATTTTCGCACTGTTAGGATACCTCTGTTTGAATGCAGCACTGCTAGGATGCCGCTCTAGTTCGTTCATCTCCTATTTAAGCTGTGCATGTGTTAAACTCATGAAAATCATTGTGGCAGTGGCACTTTACATCCTACAGCTTAGAATCGTGCTTTTATTTCATAACACTTCATTTACTGAAATTTAATTAATTTCTTCATCATCTTCTGATACCCCGTCGGTCATGTCTGGTACAAGGCTGATGCCCAAAATCATGCTTAGATCCCACAACATTAAAAAGCAGAAGGGAGCAGCTACGAATTAGTTCAGCTTTGCATTCAACTCAAACACGCAAAAGGAAGAAACTCTGAGCTGTTGTGCATCCGTCGATAGCGCGCATTGCACTCAATCGCTTTGTATTAATTCAGTTTTCGAATCATCGATAGAATCGTCACAACCCGCATGGAATTATTTCCGTTTTAATTCCGCTCTAAAATGTATCCAACAATAACGCAGATTCAACTCACTCGCATTTGTATCAAATCTGTTTTAATACAGTTTTCGAATCGTCGAAATAATAGTCACAACACGCACGTATTAATTCCGTTTAAATTCAGTTTTCGAGTCGTCGATATAATCGTCACGGCCCGCATCTAATTATAGTCAGTACATTCATGTCTGCTATCTACAAGTAACCACGAAAATAGAACTCAAGAAAACGGTCCATTTTCCCACCGGTGAATGCTTTACCAGTCTATGATGGTTAAAGCTAGGCTAGAATGTGGCATTTGCCACATCTCGCACGCCCCCGGACTAATGGTTTGCGATGGTTCTTTCAACTCTGCCAGAAAATTGTGCAACAGTCCCTCATATGAGGATTGCAAGGCAGTGCGCTGCAAACTATGTCAACAGGCAGAGGAAATGAAACAACTGAAAGCACAATTCAGTCATGCCTTCAATGACCCGTCCAACACAACGACAGTCAACACGGATACCCAGCGGCTAGCTATTGAATAAAAATTGGAAAACTTGTTAAAGCAATTCCATGAATTCAAAGATCTGATGAACAGCGAACTAGCAAAAGCCAAAAAAACTGCTGAGGCCACCCTAAATCAAGTGAAAGAACTTCAAATGAACCTAGACTCTGAATTGGCCAAGAAGCTTACAGCTCTAGACGAAGAGACCAATAACAGCACCAAATCGACTGAAAATTCATTCAAAGCTAGCGAGGCATCGTACACTACGGTAATAAACAAGAGGCAGTCACGCTGTGACAATGCACTACACGTTCGGCCACTATCTCACCACATCCGACCCGACATACGTAACCGTTTTGGCGTATTGCCCGATGAAATGGACTCTCAGAATACCGAGGACATTTTAGTGATTGGTGATTACAATGTCACCTCCTTCATATCAAATCATCGAAAAGGGAGAATTCAACTAAAAATACTCGGCAAAACAAAATTAAAAATCGACGAAATTGAGGGCATAATCATAAAGGAAAAGATACCTTCTTCTAAACGAATTATAATTCACGTCGTAGCTAAAGACGTGTCACAGACAGAATCGACATGGAAAAGGTACAAAACCATGGTAAAAAATGTCAAAGGTTCACACAAGAACATACACGTCACTGGCATCTTGCCCATCAGAATCAAAGCCGATACAAGTTAAGCAAGATGATCTTTCTTAACAATCGCCTAGAAACTTTCTGCAGAGAACAGAAAATCCCTTTTATCTGATCATTGGGAAACGATGATAGACACAAAGTACTATAACTTCAATAGAATCACCAACAAGGTTTGCATAAACACGTATGGACTTGATGCCATCAAAAACATTCTTAAAATCATAGGCGCTGTTATTGTCACCAAAAATATGTCAAAAAACGTACTCGATATCATACCCTTAACTCCGCCGGCAGTACCCGACGAGATGACCCAACGGCCTCCACCCGTTTCAACACTAGATACACAACAAATACAAGAGCCCATCAAAACATCACCGCAGGTCCTAGCAAAAAAATTCCTGTCATCAGTCCAGTCCGAGTTAGAGGCAACAGTCCCCGCTCCGCTCGTACAACCCGAGTAACCAAAAACGAAAGTCTTAGCTCCGACACAAGGCCTCGTAGTAGAAGAAGATTAAGTCAAGAAAATAAAGGTAACGTGACTAACGGTACTCTCAAATGTTACTATGTGAACTCAGAAAGTCACCGAGACAAAATCGACGAGCTAGGTATCCTTGCAATGAAAGAATGTATCGACATAATAGTTATCACAGAATCGTGGATGAAATTGAGCACCAAGCATTTTTTCAGGCGAATTTACTCTTCCCGGTTACTCACTATTTCACAAAGATAAACAAGGCCGAGAGGGCGGAGGAGTGGTGTTTCTCGTGAAAAACACTCAGCCAATATTAGAAGTCACTATTCCTAACAGCAGACACGACATAGTATCAATCCAAGTAGTCAGAAGAAACATAAAATGTCAAATCACCCTCGTCTATCGACCCCCAAAAAGCAAGGTTGCAGATGACATCGACCTTTACAACACCCTCATCGATGTTGCCACAACACAACACAGTATAGTAATTGGAGACTTCAATATCCCCGACATTGATTGGGAAACTAACGAATGCACTGCCACTGGCCAACGACTGATTGATTTAGCATATGATAAGTTCATGACCCAAATGTTGAAGACACCTACAAGAGGTAGCAATATTCTTGATCTCCTATTCTGTGCAAGCTATTCTCATGTCACGAACGTCGAAGTGGGCGAACCACTGGGAACCAGCGACCACAACTCTACAAGGTTTTTGATAGATCTCGAGTTGAAAACGTCAACAAACTGCGAAAAAGTCCCTAACTTTAGATTAACCAATTTTGATGGCTTAAGAGAGTCAATGGCGTCAGCAAATGTAACCCTCGGACAAGATGTCAATCAATTGCTTAACAATATCTTGACTGCACTTAAAAATATCGAATATGAGCATATCCCGCGCAAAAACAGGCGAACAGCAGCCAATCAGCCTAAGTACTGGAAAAGAGAACTGCAGCGTCTGCAGTCACGAAAGAAAGCAAAGCACTTGATAAAGCACAAACATATAGCTTCATGACAACATAGCAAAAAATGAATACAAAATCAGCAGATGAGATATAAAGAGGGTCCAGAAATGTAAGAAGAAGGATTATGAAAATGAAATTGCCGCCAATGCCGAAACTAATCCGAAACGATGATTTAGTTATATTTGGAGTAAAAAATTCAAGATCTGTAATTGGTTCTCTCGAGAACGACGTTGGTGAACTTAAAACGGACGACACCAAAATGAGTGTCCTACTTAATGGTCTGTTTTTACGTCAGAGAAACAGGATAATCCTAATCCTGAGGATATCATTGCAGAAAGACGAATTGAAGCCCTCAGCACAGTGAACTTTTCACACGTCGAAGTTATTAAATATCTAGATAAACTGAAAGTTACAAAATATCCAGATTCAGACCAAGTTCATCCCAAAATTCTGAAAGAGGCCAGAAACGAAATCGCTGAACATTCATCAAACATTTTCACACAGTCTCTCACAAATGGCACCTGCCCCTCTAAATGGAAAGAAGCCAACGTTACCCAAATTTTTAAAAAAGGGGACAAAAAGAGTCCCGGCAATTATAGTTCAATTAGTCTTACCTCAGTCATTGGCAAATTTATGGAAAGTTTGATAACTGATAAAATTACAGAATTCTAAGAATCAAACAAGCTTATTGGCGACTCTCAGCATGGCTTTAGACACAACCGTTCCTGTCTTACGAACCTGCTACTTTTCTTCAAGAATATAATAGAAATCCACGACACAAAATCTCCAATCGATATCATTTACCTTGACTTTCAGAAGACGCGTGATAAAACTCCCCACAAGCGACTAGTTAGTAAATTGAACAGCATCAGTATTCGAGACGAGCTTATTAATTGGATAAAATGCTGGCTTACGGACAGACGGCAGCGAGTTGTACTTGACGGAGCTTTCTCCTCCTGGGTAATGTCACGAGCGGCGTGCCTCAAGGATCCGTGTTAGGTCAAAGTCACTTTACAATATTCATTAACGATCTTGATAGTAACGTACTGTCAAACATTAGCAAGTTTGCAGACGACACTAAGATAGGAGGAGGAGTACAAACTGAACTAGAGTGTCAACAGGTCCAACTAGACTTGAACAAAATTGTTGATTGGTCAGAAAAGTGGAAAATGAAATTTTAAGTAGACAAAAGTCAAATTATGCACATAGGTCCTCATAACCTCAAACACGAATATTCAATGTCCGGAAAAAAACTCATTCCTGTCACCGAAGAGAGAAATTTAGGAGTCATCATTAGAAACGACTTAATAAGTAGCAAGCAAAGTCACGATGCCGCCAAGAAAGGCAAAAAAAAATGCTAGGTATGATATCCCGCACTATTTCGTACAAAAACAAAGACAGTATGGTCAAGCTATACACTGCATTTGTTAGACCGCATCTCGAGTATTCTGTTCAATTTTGGTCTCTGTATCTTAGAAAAGACATTATTAAATTAGAGAAGGTTCAATGCAGAGCTACCAAACTTATCCCTTTGCTGCGGAAAAAATCGTATGAAGACAGGCTACGTGAACCTTTATTCGCTAGAGAAACATAGAGTCAGAGAAGACATGATTGAAGTGTGGAAGATTTTGAAGGGTAGGGTAAACGTCGACCGAGCGAGCCTTTTCACTCTCGATACGAACGGAGTGACTAGGAACAATGGATACAAAATCGTTGGGAAACGTTTCTCACTCGATATCACCCGCAATTTCTCCACGTATAGAGTTGTCGAAGAATAGAACAAACTTCCAGCGGAGATTGTAAACAGCAATACAATAGATACGTTCAAGTCTCGGCTCGATAAGTTCTACATAAATCGCCGATAGACAGCTAAACCGTTCCCTTTCTTGATGTTATAACAACAAAAATAGCACATGAAGCTCTCTTAGACGGTTCACTTCAGAACTTGCTATCTTGCTATCAAAGGGCAACCTAGTTTGGGCCAATAGACCTCTAGTTGTCTTCCTACACTTGTAAACACTTTTGAACGCCCAATCTGCGCGCTGCTGTGCTCCAATATGACTCACTTGAACATGGTCTGCACGCTGCTGTACTCCAATATGACTCACTTGAACATGGTCTGCACGCTGCTGTACTCCAATATGACTCGCTTGAACATGGTCTGCGCGCTGCAGTACTTCAATAGGACTCACTTGAACATGGTTTGTGCGCTGCTGTACTCCAATATGACTCACTTGAACATGGTCTGTGCGCTGCTGTGCTCCAATAGGACTCACTTGAACATTGTCTGCGCGCTGCTGTGCTCCAATAGGACTCACTTGAACATGGTCTGCGCGCTGCTGTACTACAATAGGACTCGCTTGAACATGGTCTGCGCGCTGCTGTACTCCAATAGGACTCACTTGAACATGGTCTGCGCACTGCTGTACTCCAATAGGACTCACTTGAACATGGTCTGCGCGCTGCAGTACTTCAATAGGACTCACTTGAACATGGTCTGCGCACTGCTATACTCCAATAGGACTCACTTGAACATGGTCTGAGCGCTGTTTACATTGTAGAATCTGATCATTTGCGCGCTGCCATCATACTCCTTTCCCTATCTGAACATGCTCTGCCGTCCTACCTTATACCAAAAATACTTCTTTGCTCTGCTGTCGCACCTGAACATGATCTGTGCGCTGCTGTCGTACTCCGGCCACGGTCGTCGTCCGGTGCTCATCTCGATGACCACACACGCCAGCGACCACACATCAGCCGCTCGTCCGTGGCCGCCAGCGCACTGATAAATTTCCGGCGCCATGAAGGCGTGTGTCCCCACCACTCCAGCTAGCTCGCCCGCCTGAGTGTGGTCGCCTTGCAGCCGCACCGCACATCCGAAATCGCCTAATTTCAGACTCATGCTCTCCTGCGTCAGGAAGATATTGGCGCCTTTGATGTCCCTGTGAATGACGCCTCTGTCATGCAGAGCAGCCACGCCGTCTAACAGCTGCCTCGTATAGAGTCTTACATGCTCCTCCGGCAGTCCGGACTCAGTGCTGTAGCTCAACTGTTCAAGTGTCCCCTCCGAACAGTACTCCATGAAGAGCATGAGTTCATCCTGGTTGGGACAGAAG
>SDVV010019430.1:2530-13533 GCA_016164225.1 Gammarus roeselii | reverse complement strand
TTATTTGAATGGTGTGGTACTTGAGCTTGTCGATTCCTTCAGGGACTTGGGAGTGCTTGTTGACTCAAGGCTGCGGTTCCATCTCCACGTGAGGAGTGCTGTAAGAAAGTCTTCCACTCTGGCAACCAGTCTGCTCCGCTCTACTGTCAATAGGAGTTCTGTTTTCATGGTCTCTTTATTTATTACTCATATTAGACCCATCTTGGACTACTGCTCATGTGTGTGGAATGTGGGATATTTGGGGGATCTGAGACTGTTGGAGTCTGTGCAGAGGAGGTGGACAAAGGAGATTGATGGGCTGGGTGGAGTGGACTATGGTGAGCGGCTCAAAGCAATGCAGTTGTTTTCTGTGAGGGGGAGGTTGTTGCGTTCTGATCTTGTGAAGTGTTGGAAGATTTTTCATTGTTCGGTTGATTCAGGTTTGTCTGCTCTGTTTGAGAGGGCTCCGGATGTTGGCACACGTGGGCATCTTTTCAAGCTGGTGGTTCCTCCCTGTCAGACTGACTATAAACGGAGATTCTTTTATTCTCACTGTGTGCAGATTTGGAACCGGCTGCCCGCTGATGTGGTGCAGTGTGATTCACTTCGCGGCTTCAAGAGGGCCCTGGCGGAGGAATTGGGGGCAGTGTTGTACGAGTTTTGCTAGACTAAATTTGTTGTGATGTTGTTGCTTTGTTTGTGTTGTCAACGGTTGTGTGCAGTTGTTGACTGTCTTCATTGTTTTGTTTTCTTTGGACCTATTGAGCGCATTCCGACCAGCGTCCTGCTGCAGTATTGCAGAGTGCTGTTCATTTTGTTTGCTGGCGCGCTGAGGTGTACTGCCTCCCATGCCTGCGTGCCCTGTTGGGGGGGCTGTTGGGGCTGTGGGGGGCTGCAAAGGTGAGATACAAAGGTGAGATGTCAGGCTAATATGGCGCACATTCACCCATCATATTGTGTACTATTCTATGGCAGTGACCAGGGTTAAAAAATTTCAAATTTTCAACACACAGGCGCATAGCATTGGTACATGATTTCCTGCAGCGGTGGCAACGCCAGACCATCTGTCACATGGAATGAACTTGTTCCATATGAGGTGGTGAGCCCCAGGATAAAGTGGATTAATCAAGCAGGACTTTTTATATAATTCAATTATATGACCTGCAACAAAAAGAAACTCATTGTTCAAGATATAAAAATACACACAGGACAACCAATGCATAGGTAGGGACCCATGTCACATGGGATTGGGAGAACATAGATTGGGCTAATCAGTAGTAAGCCCCAGGATACAGCATTTATCTGGTCATCCCAAATCCCCCAATCTTTCCATTCTGCAGACCATTGTGTAGTGTATTCACCTCTTGCTCTCCACTGTAATTATCTTTAGCAGTGTCTTTCAAAAGTTTTGCATGTGATGTAACTATGCAAACCTGCCTGGCAAGGACACACTAACATCTAAAAATGCAAATAGCAGCATATTACCCACTTGGTTGGTTTGATTAACATACTCCAAGATAGATGAAAATGCACAGGAGCATCAACCGGGTTGACTCCCCCCATTTTCAGCATACTTTAAAATGACTCAAAAAGTCTGTGGCCAAGAAATTTCATATTTATGGTGTGTATAGGCTGCTACTATTATGATCATGAAGCACCGTGAGTTTCAACATTCTATCATCAACCAAAAAAAAATGTTTAATGATAAACTGTGCGGCAAGCTATGGCCCCCAATCGGGGGTGATTTCCCACATCGGATGGGATGATTCCAAGCACTACCCATATATCAATATTTGAAACCCAAATTAAAGTTCAAGAGTACCAATAAAAAGAGCATGTCTATATTAATATATATCAGTTGCTTAAAATGAAATGTTAAGTAAAATAAAAGGCCTGTGACAGGCCTTTTTGATGTTTGTCTTTAACTGCAGTCATACTCTACTGTTGATTGAATTTTTTCCTCAATTTCACTGCGGGAAACAATTTTTTTTTCAATAATTGCAAACAAACATTATTGCAAGTCATTTCTCTACATCCTGAATTAATTATGAGCCTAAAGTATCAGTAAATGAATGAATATTGAGAAAAAAATCTTTTTACTATAATAATAGAACAAGTAAAAAAAAATTCTTCAATTCTATAGCAAACTAATTGCAATAACATGAATACAAGACATGCTAGGTAAGGTATTGTTATCGTGGTATGAAAATGATGAAAAAACATAGTTCGTGGGTGTTGAACATAAATTAACACTTCGGCCTAGACTTGTCACCATGTGTTTTGAACATTGGGTCCTTATAAAATTAGTTACGCATCTCAAAAGTAGCTGTGGTACCATTATTTTGGGTCATTTACTTTTAGATGTTGTTATATGCATGAAGAATTGCATTTAATTACTTCTCATCGAAGAAAAACTAAGATATTTAATAACAAAATAAGTACGGGGAATCATCCCTGACTATTTTTCCACCTGGGGTGATTCCCCACAGTTGTATATTTGTATATATCTACAAAAGTTTACATTCCTTTCCAAAATCCTTCTTAGGCAACAAACTAGGACATATTCCATGTATCACCACCAAATTTGGCCCTAATCCAATGGGAACTCAAGCCAAAGCATCAAAGTTTATGGAACATCAAATTTTCTGAACCAAAATTATCAGGGACCTGAAAAACACAGCTTAACTTTGGCGATTATTCATAAATTCTGCTCGCATATCAAATTTCTACAAGTAGCTGATACATACAAACAAAGACCTGCTCTTTCAAGTCCCGTAGATGTTTTAGTTCCCAAAAGGGGGGTGCAGGGAGTCACCCCATGTTGCCGACCATGGGGAATCACCCAGGTCAATGCTATGTTTTAAATCCAATGTCCAATTGTGCAAACTAGCTACTACCCATATTACAGAATATTATTTAAATTTAAAAAAATAAACAGAAAATCCTCTCTGATGCTGCAACCTATTCGCTTTGATATCTCTATATATAGCGTCGACCAGGGTGACTCCCCACATCTTGCGCAGACTTTGAAATAACTCAAAAAGTTCGCGACCAAGAAACTTTGTATTTACGGTGTGTATAGCTACTTTTATGACTATGGAGCACCATAAGTTTCAACATTCTAGCATTAACCCAAAAAAAGTTGATTACAAAAAAAACGTGCGGCGAGCTACGGCCCCTAAACGGGGGTGACTCCCCCCACCAAACGGGGTGACTCCCCGCGTCCCCCATATTTCAATAGTTGAAACATGAATTAAAAGTTTGAGAGTACCAATGTAGTGGGATTTTCCACGCTTGTGTGCTTTTCCCCAGGGGGATACTTATGTATCCAAGAGGATTGTGCACCCTCTGGGACACCTAAGCACTCCTCTCCTGTAACTCTTAATCATGTCAGTTACCAGCTTATCGGGATCCCTCGTGGGGACTGTCTATCTTTGTTTGTTCAGTGGGTCAAACCACTGCAGCTTGCTGCTGGGAGTGGCAACAGAGGGATGGTCCTTGGGTGGGAGTTCACCCGTGTGCTGGAGTGATTTATATGTGAGTGCACTCCTCCAGGAGTCGGGTTGTGAATTGTAATTTATTCAGTAGTACTTAGGTACTTCATTATGTAAATTATGGAGACTAGCATAGCTCCCACGAGTACAGCCAGTGTGCTCCGAGTGAATGTTGAACCCTTATAGCTACTAATGTAAAGTTAACTGCAAACTGTGGGTTTGTGATGTGTTACATGAGATTACTGAGGTACATTTTAAACTGTGATTTGCTTAAGTAAAGTCTATTGGCCAGTGGGCCTGAAGATTTCCAGTGTTGATTATTTTATTACAGAGGTGTTTCCATCAGTAAGTGTTATTTTACTGCAGAGCTTTTAGAGTTTATTTATTGTGGTTGTTTTACTCCATGCTCTGGTTTGTTCTTTGATATGAATTTATTTATTTATTTATTTATTATTTGCTTCTATGTTCCACCGGAGTCCCAACGCAAAGTTAATGCAGACTCCCCGTAGGGCGGTCCTTTGATATGAAGATTAGAATACGAGCATATCCTGACCGTATATAATGAGCCAGTCCGGTCTGCTTGTTCTTCTAGCACAGTAGCACTCTTGCAGTGTTTGTTGCCCTTGCTACCTTTTTATCCCTTTGTATGTGTATATGTGTTTGTATATTGGGTAGCACCTTGGGGGCTTTAAGTAGTGGCCCTTTAGTTCCAGGGACCCCCTTTTTATATTGCATTTGATTATTGTATTATTTGCGGGTGCCACGACCTTCATATGTTGACCTGTAGATCTTGCAGAGTATTATTACCTTGTCATGTTGTAATTTGCGGTGTAGGATGTGCTTGCGAGCCTGTTGTAAAAATTGTAATAAAGATTCAATAAAGACAGAGTGGTAAATGCAAGTCGGCCAGTTGGCCGCGTCTCTTGCCATGTCCGTGGCTAAGAATTCCGATTTGGGAGGATAGGACAGCTATAAGGGGTGTGAGGAGGCTGTCTCAACGGGCTGGTGAAAGCATCTGAACCTGGTGCCTAGAAGGAACCCACACATATTTTCTCCTGAAGAGCACTCAGTGCGGCCCGTTTACATTGGCGCCTAACGTGGGGCCTCATGGCATCTGAAGAGGACAAGCCGCAGACTTTGAGAGTCGGGGGCCAGAGTCTTTCACTGGTGGCAGACCGTGCCCGTGTTGTGTTGCCTGGGTGTGTGACTCAAGGTGCTGCCGCGGGCCGACCGGTCGACGGGGCTGCCGGTCGGGCGGGTGCCGGCGAGCGGCAACCTGGCTTTCACATTGGAGGATCGCCTGTGTGTCCTGCATTACTGCATCATCCACCGCTTCATAGCTCGCCGGTTCGTCGACCTCCGCTGCGTCGCTCGCCTGTACATCGCTGACCTCTACGTGGTTCACCTCTGCGTCAGTCGCCTCTGCGTCACCCGCCTCTGCGTCGGTCGCCTTTGCAGCAGTCGCCTTCACATTGGTTGCATCTGCTTCGGTCGCCACTACGTCACTCGTCGCCGCAGCGTTCGTCACTGCGTCATTCACCTCGGCATCACTCACCTGCTCGGCGGTCGCTTGCGTGTCCCGCGCGTGTGCGTCGCTCGCCTGATCGTTGTTCTCCTGCTCGTCGCGGCGACGTTGCCTATCCTGGCCGGGGTCGGGCTGGGGTGACCCTAGCAGACCGGACCTTGAAGTATTTGCTCTCGATACAGTTGGTGCTGCTCCAACTATTCGACACCAAAGTCCGAGAGGATTTTCTTGGGGGACTTGTCGTTGAGATGGATGACCCGGACATGACCCTACTTACCATGGATGGAATGCGGCCACTTTTCCTCCCCGTCGGTGCTGTTCTGCCTCTCCAGCAGCTCGGCGCCGGATGTGTTGCGACATTGCGAAGCGCTGCTGACACGGAGTGATGATACATTCAACATTCCGGCATCCGTCATCGGCTTGGCGAGTTTTCTTACACCGCTTGGGACAGTTTTTTTAAGAGGGTTGTTGATAGTCTATATTGGTCGTCAAACCGGTGGACATGGCAGACTCATGCAGTGCGGACCGTGCGCTATTCCGATCAAATTCGGGACGATTGTGCCACACGTCATGTGCATATCGCCGCGGAGAAGCGCCCATCGGTGGGGGTATCATTGGGTGACAAGTTGTGTCAGCGGCCCCCTTCAGGAGATGTGGGTGTCAAGTTTTCATCCACGCTGTCTCGGTCGGAGGCCCAACCCAAAATGGGGGGTAAGTCCATTGGGGACATGGTCATCCACAGTAGTGACTCTACATCTGGAAGTGGGGCGGAGACTTCTCTGGAGCGTAGTCCTCGCCGGCGGGTGCGACGGCAAATAGATGTGGTTGTTCCCCACACGTTTGATGACTCAGGATCAGAGTCTTCAAAGGTATTTGGAAATCCATGAAAAGTACTTCAAATTAAAATTCAACGGTGGGACGCGGGAGTGCTCCATGGAACTGAAAAAATTCCTCACTGGAGACACTCTTGAAGCATATTGTGCTTTTAGTGGGGCAGAGATGAGGTATCCTGCACTCAAGACCAGGCTTCTTGACTGGCATAGAACTCATCAGGTCCATGGGACCAAGAGATGGAGGCGGCTCTTCTATGACTTGCATGTGAAGGCGGGAGAGTCGTTCAAACTCTTTGCCATGCGCGTTCAGGATATCGCAAAGCGGGCTTACCCTCTAGATGACCGTGAGTGTGCTAGGAAGATGCAGGAGAAATTCGTCGGCAAAGCACCATCGTGGTTCAGGGAAAAACTGTGCCAGCGGCAGGAAGTTAAGGACATGCTTGGCCAAGGAAATAAGTTGTCTTGGAATGACATGATTTGTCAAGCAGAGAGGGAAGATAAGGAATTACGGGACCGGAAGTACTGAAGTGAAGTTGAGCCTGGGATGCGCTTCCCAGAGACTGATGTGTACCATGCTTGTGGTGCTCACGATGGCCTTGCCAGCTCACCACAACAACCTTCAATGATTTTTACTGGGAGAAAGTATGCTTCAATGAGTAGCCCAGGTAAAAGGAAGGAGGGTGATCCTTTAGGAAAGTTTCGGCCAGGTGCACGGCTTTGTTTTTGGTGTGGTAAGCCAAACTATGCAGCCAAGGATTGCCGCCTCAGATTGGGCGTGTGTCTCATCTGTGGTAATCGTGGTTACATGAGACGAGATTGTCCAGAACAGCAAGGAGCATCTGCCCTGAGTATCAAGCCAAGATGTCCTCAGTGTAAGGGACCCCATTTTGGAATGGAGTGTACATTGGCTGGGGACAAGGCCCCAAACTGACAGGCTCGGGTGAACTGGGAGGGAGCGCACAAGCCTTGGATTTCTTCCCTCCGTCTGCGGTGGAAATGATCGCCGAGATAAAAGTTCTGACAGAGATTGATGATGGTCCCGATGCAGCCAGTTATGTGAGGCTCCTGGTTTTTCCTTGGGAACCTGATTTGCCACTCAAAGGGAGTTTCTGGGGCAGAGTCGGTGGTGATGGGGACTGTGCTGGTGCAGTTGCTGCTCATCGCGTTTTGGCTGCGGAGTATCCTAGAGGAGTGCTGGTGTCCTCCTCTTCTTGCACGCGATTGATGGAGGCAAAGATTTTGTTGCCATCGGGCTCAGAGTGCTCCGCCCTGGTGGACACTGGAGCCCAAAAGAGTCATTAGTGAGCGAGTTTCATTGGAGAACGATTAGATGTCTGATATTAATAAATTAGATCGTTACTGTATTAATGTGTTGAATGAGAGTTCTCCAATCATTTCGGTCAGCTCTGTAAATCTGTTGGTTAGTTTGGCAGGTTTGAGCATGAAGGCCGCTCCTGTTGTTGTCCCTCAATCTTACCAGTTGACTGCTGGCCTTGTCATTGGAGCGGATTTTTTGCGCTCCAACAGATTTGAGGTCAGCATTGCACAGTGCCGGTTGACCAATCATTTGCCTGGTGGTGCCTGTTGTGATATTTATTTTCCTGAATCAGGCCCAGGCCATAGAGTATTTCGTCATGTAAAGTGTGTAGCTGCATCAGCTGTTGATGTTGAACAGAGTGGATATGGGTTTGTACCAGTAAAACTTGATATTTCAGATGAGGCTAGGGATTTGTTAATCCAGAGTTCATGTAAGCATTTGATAGAAGGGTCCCGCCAATGCGGCCCAAGGTCCCTTCATGCTCTTCCCGGATTGATTGATTTTTCCAACTTTAAAGTGTTAGTTCATAATGTTGACGCAGTGACCAAACATGTTCGACCAGGTCAGGTGTTGGAGGAGTTGTCTACGGTGGTGGAGGTTCCTCCACCAGCAGTGGAGGCTTTCCCATCTGTTCTGGTCATGCATAAGGTCGAGGTTGGCCACTTGGATGAGTAGCAAAGGTCGCAGGTGATCCAGATGCTGGAGTCTGTGCAAGGAATTCTCAGTGAGGGAGACTCTGATGTGGGCTTGGCAGCGGTGTCTACACATACTATTAACTTGTATAATAAGACGCCCATTAACCAGCGCCCTAGACGTTTTCCCACGCCGGTTTCTCAGGAGATAGAGAATCAGTGCAGGGAGCTCCAGGCGATGGACATCATTGAGCCTAGCAGCTCACCTTTGTCATCTCCGTTGGTCCCAATTTGCAAGAAAGATGGAACGCTGCGTCTTTGTGTTGATTACAGGAAGTTGAAACAAGTAACAAAACCTGATAGGTATCCTTTACCAAACTTGGTGGACTCTGTGCATAGCTTGAAGGGCAACAAATTCTTCACTTCTATTGACCTGGTGAGGGGTTATTATCAGATACCAATTGATAAGAAATCGCAAGAATTCACGGCCTCTTCAACCGCACACTCCCACTGGCAGTTCAAGCGGTTGAGCTTTGGTCTCAAAAATGCTCCGGAGTCCTTCCAGGGGGAGATGCAGTCGGTCTTGCGGGGGTTTCCCTGGTCCAAGGTTATTATTTACATTGACAACATCTTGATCATGGAGGAGACTTTTGAGAAGCACCTTGCCCTGGTGGGAAGGGTGCTCCAAACCCTGCAGGACTATGGGCTGAAGATAAAGGCTGAAAAATGTCATTGGTTCAGACCTTCAGTGGAGTTTCTTGGACGTGTGGTTGCGCAGGGTGGGTTGAGAAAAGCCCCTGCATATCTGGAGAAGGTTTCCGAGTTTCCACGTCGGGAAACTGTGGGGGGACTTCAAGAGTTCCTTGGGCTTATCAACTTTCAGAGGAAGTTCGTCCCCAACTGTTCTGCGTTACAGAAATGCCTTTCATCGCTAACTGGAGGCAACCGTAAGGCACGCATTGATTGGACTGAGGAGAGAAGGGAAGCCTTTGAAGCACTGAAGGAGTCGATGAGGCTAAATGTGGAGCTGGCATACCCAAACTATGCTGATGGTGCTGCACCATTGGAGCTCTATGTAGATGCTTCTGCAGTCAGGGCTGGGGCTTGCCTGGCTCAGTCACGGGACGGCAAATTACAGCCCATTGGTTTTGCATCAATGTGTTTCACTCCAACGCAACGAAACTACTCCACTTTGGATAGAGAACTTGCAGCTCTTTGTTGAGGGGTCAAGACCTTCCGTGCCTTCTTGTATGGGGTTGACTTTGTTCTCAAAACAAACCATCAACCTCTGGTTTATTTACACAATATGAAATTGGTTGATGCACGACTGGCACATACCTTGGAAAACTTGAGTAATTTTAGCTTTGTTATTGAGTATCTTCCTGGCAGACAATGTACTTGCTGATGGGATATCTCGTATACCCGTGGTGGCTCCTCAGCAGCCTGGTAGTGATAGTTGCCTCCCTGCTGGGGTGGTGCTTGACAGTTCACCAGTGCCAGGGGGGGGGGGGTGACTCCCTGTTTGAAAGTCTGATGGTGGCATTGAAAGGCTTGTTGGAGGTTTCTTTTCCTGTTACGGCTGAGGGGCTGCAACAGGTCCTGGTTGATGAGTTGCTTCTCCACCCAAATTAATTTGGGCTTGTTAAGTTTACTTCTCAGCATTGTCGGGATCTGAGGCTGATGCGATTTTGGGGTCGGTTACCATGCATGGAGGTCTTACTGGCCCTTAGTGCTTTGTACTCAGTCATCATTCATGTGTACTTTTGGTCAGGTAGCCCGGTGGTATATCATCACTCTTCCCTAGAATCAGATCAGTACAGTGGTATTATCTATTTTCAGTGTCTGGGGGGGATTAATTTAAACCCGCTGCGATTCATTTCAACCCGCTTCCCAACCTTGGAAGACTACATGTGCAGCAAACTTGGTCTTCTCAATTAGAACTTGTTGTAGATGTTGGGGTAGTGAGCATCCTTGCATATTGGTTGAGGAGGCAGGTCGCAGTTATTGCGCGGTTATTGACACTGGTGCTGAGGTATCATTTATCCAGAGATCCATTGTTGATGAGTGTAAGACAGCCTTAGATTTGGAAATTGATCAGAGCCAACGTATTGTCATTGAGGGTTTCACAGGCAAATGTGCGGCATAGATGGGACAACTGTGGTTCCTTTGGTTTTTGATGGCAGCATGACTGTCCCTCACTCATTTGCAGTGGTGGAGGATGTGATCATTCCTCATTGTATGTCGCTTGGGGCAGATTTTCTTGTAAGCAACAATCTTGCTGTGGATTTCTCTACTGCTGCATTGAAGCAGGATTCTCATGGATTCCCGGTGGCTAAGCTGGTTTCGGTAGTCAGCACAAAGACTGCTTTTCTAGCCGGGAGAGGGGAATCAGAGTTGTGTGATGTTGCATCTGGGGGTTCTTTTTGGGGTGATGGGTGTGTTCTGCCTGTGATGACTTCTCTGAACCCTGCTTGGGTTAGGCATGTTCAGGAGGATGAGGTGATAGCAGATGTCCATCGGTGGTTGTCTCGTCCAGTGGAGGGATGGCCTGAACATATTGAGCAATTTGGGAGGGTCAGGGAGAGTCTTGTGGTGGAGCAGGGTATTTTGATAAAGAGGGGGGAACCCCCACTTTGTGTTGACATACCCTCATCTTATTGACCTGGCTCAGTCTACACATAGGCATATGGCTCATATTGGCCGAGAGATGTTGTTGAGTCTCTTGAGAAGGAGTGTGGCATCCTTGCCTTGGTCAGGTGGTTAAGGATGTGTGCACCACGTGCTCTCAGTGCCATCGGAACAAGGTCTCTTCCCAACATATTTGTCCTCACATCCTGAAGATTCAGTCATATTATACATTTTCACTTGTTGCTGTGGATCTGATTGCATTGCCACGGACGTCTTGCCGTAACATTGGTTGCCTGGTTGCAGTGGACCATTTCTCGAAGTGGTTATGTGTGTCACTTATTAGAAACAAAACTGCCTCAACTCTTAGTAACATCTCACCTTTGCAGCCCCTCACAGCCCCAACAGCCCCCCCAACAGGGCACGCAGGCATGGGAGGCAGAACACCTCAGCGCGCCAGCAATCAAAATGAACAGCACTGTACAAGTACTGCAGCAGGACGCTGGTCGGAATGCGCTCAATAGGTCCAAAGAAAACAAAACAATGAAGACAGTCAACAACTGCACACAACCGTTGACAACACAAACAAAGCAACAA
>SDVV010019429.1:0-13533 GCA_016164225.1 Gammarus roeselii | reverse complement strand
TTCACTTTGCTTGTTACAAGTCCAGTAATATCGACCAGTTTCGAGTAATGTTAGGTCATCGCTCGTTTGTGGACTTTCGAGTTCAAAGCGTGTATGTAAGCTTACCCCATACGTCAGTGAGTGTTACGAGTGTTAAAGCGTTAACAAGATTTATGTACGGTTTTACTGATGGATTATGATTTTTTTTTGTGATGATGGATGTGCTGCTCCTACTATTTTCGTCTATTATATCAATATTGAATAAATTCACCCTAACAATTTTTCATACAGATCTGCGTTGTAAGGTCCGCAATCCACAAGATCTAGGATATAAACCATGTCTAAGGTACATAATTAGTGAAATATATATCATGTACGAACACATAGATCAATATCGATCAATGCGCAAAGAGTTACCATACACTGCCAAATACATTATTACCTAGGCAACTTATCCTATTCTATCCAATAGTTATGTATTTTAATCAAGTTTGATGTTCATGTATGATATTGATCTGTATGAATCTCTTCACTAGAGCTGTATATTTATCATATCAAAAGCAGTTGAAAACATTTGCTCCAATTTGATCCAGCAAATATCCTTTTCCAGATATTTAGATTACAGAATTTATCGATATCTCTGATACATGTTCGGATGAAACTCTGCAGGTAGGATCCAAAAGAACTAATGCACTTCATTTTGTTACATTTTTATTGTGGATCAGTTACACGCGATGTTAAGTTCAAAGATCTAGTCATTCTAACCAACTTAACCAATAATTATATAGTTTTATTCAAGTTTAATGGATATGTATGATATTTAGTCATTATTTTGTGCGATGTACATCAAATCCCTTCCACACGGCTCTATTTTACATACTTTTTTCTTCTAATGTCACACACCTGGTACACACGTACGCGCTTTGTACGCATATGCAGGACCGGGCACGGTATAATGACGTCGTATACAGGGATAGTTACCGATACGATGTAGACACACACACACATACACACACACACATTCACACGCACACACACACACACATTTTGAATGCATGTACAGGATCGGTCAACATCTGAGGCACTGTACCTCTGATATATGTTTTTCCCTTAGAACAAAATCCCTTGTTATTGTTACAAGATATTTGATGTGGACCAGCTTCACGTCATGTTATGTGAAAAGAACTAATCATCTTAACCTATCCTAACCTTTTCTAACCAGGAATTAAATAGTATCGATCGAGTTTTCGTGCATTTTATCACGGTTTATTACCGCCATATGCCGGCATATGCCGGCATGTACTGGTATAATGTAGCTGTATTCAAGGTTTGATCCCGCCATATGCCGGCATATGTCGGCACATGCCGGCATAAACAGGTAAAATGTAGGCGTATTCACGGTCGACGTCGGTATAACGTTGGCATTTACACACATTTTGCAAAAGGGTTAAAATACACTGCTGGATGCATTGATACCTACCCAACCTAACCTCACCCATAGAACAACATCCTTGCCGTTGATACAAGATTTGTTGTGTGCATCAGCTTCATGGTGTGTTATGTTAAAAGAAGTAATCATCCTATCCTGAACTAACCTAACTTATGTACGGTATTCAATGTTTTATACGATGCATAATACATATCTCCACTTGTCTCTACATTTGATCAATCCTATGCAGTTTGATACACTCATACAATTCTGATCTAGTAAATCATCAAAAACCTAACCTAACCTAACTTATGTTCGATATTCAGTTGTTGTTTTTATACAATGCATAACAAATATCTCCACTTGACTCTACATGTTTGATCTATCCTTTGCAGTTTTGATATTTCACACCTATTTATTTCTACTTTGAAATCAATCTCGACTCATATATGTTACCAGAGAGGTCAGATTTTTCAATCTTAGATGGATTGAATGATACAATTATTTCATATTTGTTTCCATCATCATACAAACGGGCGACTTTATCTCATAATAGGTCTACCACATTTTTCTTCAATATCTCCTGACACTTCATCCACTGACGACTTGCACAGTTGATCTGCCTTTTTTTCTTTTCAATATTTTTTCAAACTCTTCACGATGACAGCGTTTCAAATGTCTCCACACGTTTCTCGTAGATTTATGTTTATTCAATTTTATTTATTTCTGGCAAAGTTTACAGACCCCCATCACCCCATTTCTTTCGAAAAATCGAGGACTCAAGCTATAACCCAGCTTTCCACAACAGAATCCCAATATTGTCTGAGTTTATCCTCATCGAACTCTTATTTATATCTCACCATTCTGTCACACATATAAATCCTTTACCCTGAGATAGGTTTATGGGTACCGTTGCACCCCTTGGAATATATTCTCTTACCGACTTCAACAATTTCGATGTTACCTCCGTCTGACACAATGTATGCAATTCATCGCTTAACCTTTGAGTTTTTAGGATAATATAAACAATTTAATTTAGGATTTCATAGTTTTATTGTTTTTTTATCAGTATTAATTACAGATCTTGCTGGATGCATCAATTTTTATGCATTTTTGTATCAACATGGTGCAAACATACAACCGTACCCATCATCACTTTGTAGCAGTCTCCTCTCAAATTCCTTCATATAGTCCACCATATCTTTGATACGAATACGGAAACCTGCTCCATCCCCGTATCTCCATAAATGTAGATCCCCGCATTTCCATAAATGTTGTTCTTCTTCTTCTTCTTTGCGAACTTTTATTTTTCGATTCATATCCAATTCAATGTACCTCCAATCTTCATCCGAAAGAAACTCCATCATACGCTTCAGAGTTTCTTCAGTCCCTACATAGAATTTCTTTTCCACCAACCCAACTTTCTTACATGTGTGGAAGTTTTCTGCTTGGGTCATATCAATTTCAAGATATACATTATTATTTTCTTAGAACTCTATTACATACGACTGAAATGTTTCGAAATCAGTCACTCAAATCCTGTTTTCTTCATTGTCTTTCCATGTATGGATAATAGTTTCCGCTCTTGTGTTTCTTGTACTCCGCATTTGTAGATAATTGATATCTCCATAACTTGTCAATATATCCACGAGCCAAGACAAATCATCTGCGGAGATTTTTTCAACCAACACTCTCAAACAAATTTTTGAGATGTGAACATCTATTTTATTTAATCTGAGACGATACGCACGTCTCCGCTTGTTCTCCACGTATCACTGACTCCATTCTCGGCGTGCAGATACCTTTTATATCTTGATTACATGTTACATCATGCAAAACAATAGGCCCATCATCGCTTACCGTGGTCAACATGAATGTATGTATGCACGTGTAATCAAGATGTAAAAGGTATCTGCACGCCGATAATGGAGTCAGTGATACGTGGAGAACAAGCGGAGACGTGCGTATCGTCTCAGAACAAATAAAATGGATGTTCACATCTCAAAAAATTGTTTACGAGTGTTTGATGAAAAAATTTCCGAAGATGATTTAGCTTGTTGCGAAAATATATTGACAAGTAATGGAGATATCAATTATCTACAAATGCGGAGCACAAGAAACACAAGAGCGGGAACTATTATCCATACATGAAAAGACAATGAAGAAAACAGGATTTGAGTGACTGATTTCGAAACATTTCAGTCGTATGTAATAGAGTTCTAA
Organism: Gammarus roeselii; assembly: GCA_016164225.1. Lineage (NCBI taxonomy): Eukaryota > Metazoa > Arthropoda > Malacostraca > Amphipoda > Gammaridae > Gammarus > Gammarus roeselii. Next base: position 9,902 of record SDVV010019429.1, on the reverse strand, counting down.
GAAAATAATAATGTATATCTTGAAATTGATATGACCCAAGCAGAAAACTTCCACACATGTAAGAAAGTTGGGTTGGTGTAAAAGAAATTCTATGTAGGGACTGAAGAAACTCTGAAGCGTATGATGGAGTTTCTTTCGGATGAAGATTCGAGGCACATTGAATTGGATATGAATCGAAAAATAAAAGTTCGCAAAGAAGAAGAAGAAGAACAACATTTATGGAAATGCGGGGATCTACATTTATGGAGATACGGGGATGGAGCAGGTTTCCGTATTCGTATCAAAGATATGGTGAACTATATGGAGGAATTTGAGAGGAGACTGCTACAAAGTGATGATGAGTACGGTTGTATGTTTGCACCATGTTGATACAAAAATGCATAAACATTGATGCATCCTGCAAGATCTGTAATTAATACTGATAAAAAACAATAAAACTATGAAAATCCTAAATTAAATTGCTTATATTATCATAAAAACTCTAAGGTTAAGCGATGAATTGCATACATTGTGTCAGACGGAGGTAACATCGAAATTGTTGAAGTAGGTTGGAGAATATATTTCAAGGGGTGCAACGGTACCCATGAACCAATCTCAGGGTAAATGATGTATATGCGTGACAGAATCTAGACAAAATCTAGACACACTCATTCTTGACCACAGGTACAGTGGTCAAGAATGAGTCTCAGAGAGTGAGTGGCCATAAAAAGCTAGGCTCCTGTTTACTGATGACTTAAGTAAACCACTACAACGATGAGCAGCTTGTCGCATAACCTCACTAACAAACCCATGGAACTTAGATCGACATCGACAAGGTCATACATAATGCACGTGGAACATGGATGAACTCCAAAATGACAACCAAAGAGTGTAAACCACCTCTACACTAGGACCCCTCCATCCAGTAAATCGTCTTCTAAACGTTACACTATACACATGCAAGGTTTCAATTACGAAAATTCCACAAAGATGCAGTACGGACTTACACCTCTTTAACATACATTCCTATGATTGGCACGGTAAAAAAAAACTTATAACAACAACCTATATAAATAGCCTAATAAGATGCTCTACTCTGCTCTAATTCACAATAAAAAGTGTAATACATTGTGGTATCCATCCTAACAAATCGGTCTAATTACACAAACAAGCATAAACAGAACGAGCTTTTGCCTAGGGGACTCTCTAACACCTCCTAAATATTGAAGAATGGTCGTACAATAAATATTCAATACCCTAGCAGCATGACCAAGTTTGTAATAAATTGTCTGTTACATATCTATAATAACCACGTTGAATATTGTATCAGGATGAAAGAAGATACATATAACACTAAAAATGAACAACACATAACTGATTAGACCTCAAATAATGTTCTATATTGCAGATACGCACGTAATTTATCCTAAATTCCATAAATAACCACCAGATTGCATTGAAGATGGAAACTCAACAGAGAACATACAAAACTGAAAGACCCATACAAAAACTCACTAGTTATAACAATGCAAGAATATTAATTCTCTACCATACCCAAAATATACATTAAAAACGTGATGAACGAGAATGAACTAGCATTTAACCAAACAAACAAGAATTGTGAATAAGATACCGAGACATACGAGCGACACAACTGAAACCTATAGTAAATACGGTATAGTACATACAAAATCTAATTAAATTTGCCTCAACTTCTGTCCAAAACAGGGATAAATTAACACCTCATTAACTAAAGTAACTACAGCTTAATCGTAACAGAATTTCATACATACATATAAAAAATACCAAAATGATGCAATAACGTACCAATTATGCCTAAAATAGAGTGGGAGATGCAAACCTGAAATACCCTAAAATGCCTAAAACTGTATGAGTTAACTGATCGAAATTCCAAAAACAACACAAAATGCAATATAAATCAATCGATCATTACTGAGTATACATAACATAATATTTTAACTTACAGTGAATCCATATCGTTCAGGTATTTTCGCTACTGGAACACCGCGTCAATGAACACTAATATATCTGGTTATAAACTGGATAATGCAATATGGGGTAGATTGATTCTCGTAGCGAAGATACAGCTTCCTAAGAAAAAAATATACATTAACCCGCAAACAACCTGACAAATAATCGTTACTATTTCTATGGATATCATATACATATGAAATGAATAGATGGGAAACACAGAACCTTGCCTGCAATCTTACCTTCAGGCTGGTACAAACAGGGCCGTTCGCACACCAAGGCTTCAAATTGAGTTATAAGACATGCCTACCACACTGATCCTATAAAAGAATATACAGTGATAAATGAACCAAACATGCAAGAGACAACGCAACCTCCCACCGCTACGAACCCACCAATCAAGTATCGAACGAGTCAATTATACTCTTAAATGATTCTCCTCTAGGAATGATTCAGTCATCTTGTAAACATTGTAAATTTTCCTCCATCGGTTAGCTCACAAAGAAATACGAATGAAGGGGTTACTGCAGGAGTAAGTAAAGCTTAGCGCAAGGGTACTGGTTAAAACAATCGGATAAGAATAACAATAAACTAATTGAATCTATGCTTCGTGTAAAATTGATCAACAGCGAGCAACGTAGAAAATAATATCGAATTTGAAAATTCATCATGAACGTGTCTGGAAATCAACATTCGTGCAAGAAGAATATGTGTGGAGTCATGACCTTTAATACAGCTTTTAAATTATTATGTTATTGTAATTATCAATAAAAATAATCTTATAAAAGTATGTTTATCAATACTCTCCCCAAAAAAACATTTAGAGGACACAGCATTTAAATGCATGAATGCAATATGAAAGCAGCGAAGTTGCAATACCCCCCCCCCCCCAAGTATTGAAATTGCTATTACCCTTATTAAATATATAACCTGTTAACATGTGTAAGCTTTCTGCTCACTGACCCCCGTCCTACCCTACGCCCCCCGCTCCCCGTTTCTGCGCGAACTGCCGTACGACCGCTTGAGTCAAGGTTGCATGAGTTGCACCCTACCCCCCGCCCCGCCCAAAAGTGACTCTAGAATGCCGTTCTTGTGGTTATATATACTACTAATATAACCTCTAACAATCCCACATCAAATATGCATAAACCGAGTTATTGAATTTACAACACAAGCTATGCAAGATAATAAAATAATAATAACATGAAATTAAATTCATCATATGGATAGACTTCTATGAATTCGGTTAAATTACAAGTTTCAGAAATTTAATTATTTACATATGTGGGAACAAAATATTTTTACGTGGTATGTTCACTGTGGTATTTAGGTATTTGATATAATATTACACTTCAACCAATAATGAAATATGAAGTAATATTTCATGGTAAAATATACTCTAGCTATGTTGGTCACTTGCCTTACTCCGAGGAATCCTGGGTTCTCAAACCAAAATTGGAGCAGGGCAAAAATATGCATCTGTTAGCTATGTTGTATTTTAACCAACACTGTGTTTTTTTCATGGTTGTTGACATTTGAGAAAAAGTCTGCACGCCGGTGGATACAGAAATTTCCATTAATCAGTATAAGTATGAGAATTATGTATACTGTAAGATCGGCAGTAACTAAAAAATGTTGAACACACTTACAGATGCAGAGGAAAGCTTTTCTCTTTGGTTCACGGTGAATAGGCACAATCCAAGCTACTGATGATTTGTCATACATTTAAGCAATAATGACGTGTTAGGAATGGAATACGGTTCAATAGTCGCTAGGGATGCTTACTTCGTCCTTCATTCTGGAATAAGGTTATTTATTTCCTAACAAAAGGGATAAACACTGTTAGTACTATGTTCGGTTTTTAATGGCACGGAAGTACAAGATTGTTCGGTTATCAATAAGAACGAACTGCAGACGATTACCGGTTATCAAAATTTACTGCCTGGTGAATTTTGATTTTGCTGAATGGAAAACTGGGATGTGAGGTCCATTGTTGATATTATTAACATGTTATCTCAATTTTTAATGATATTCACATAAAGAGCACATTATGAAACTTTTTTCTTGGAGGACTATTGACACAGCAGTCTCGTGTTCAAGAGAATTTAAGAGTAATGTGTTCACAAGGGGGAACACAATGTTAAACAACAGCTAGAGACATGTCAGCGTACGGCGCCAGTCCACTCGGGAAAAAATTGTGCTTCTCCGAAAATGTTGTAAACACTAGATGTTTCCAGTATGGGTCTCTAGATTGAAGTCTAAATCGCTCGTTGATTTAAATGAAACATGTTTAATAGGCATTTGCGTCAATGAATGTCGTATTCATTATTCTGAATAAATTAATTCATAGTTGTTACTATGCCCTAATGTTTGACGTTATTATAAACTATCAGCTTAAGGGAACGAGTATCGTAAGAGACAGAGAGATAAGAAAACTGAAGTCAAGGAAGGTGATTGCTTAATAGAAAATGATGATTGCGATAAACATGTCATGTGTACACTGTTATTAGGATTATTATAAGGTCGATTTGGCCCTCTAGGTTAGTGTCAAAACCGGTCTTTTAAACGGTTTCCTTTCTGAACTTTTGTGGATGCTAAATAAGACTGCGTCACGTTTGTTTTATCTAGCCGGTAAGTTGAGTCAAGCTAACTATTTTTTATGGTCTTTCTAATGAACACTATACAATTAGCCACCATTCCAAACAAACGTTAGAGAGATTTTCTGAGATTGCTTGCTTCACCGTTATCTTCCTTTCATGTTTGCCAGGTTCGAAAAAAGAAAAAGAAGAAGACTACTTTACTTCTTGGGCCGACGATGGAACATGGTATATGTACTTTTGTAATAGTTCCCATCAAACGTAGACCGCACTTCTACTTGCTCAAATGACAGTATTGCAGTCGGTATATATTATATATTCTATGGTTTCTAGCGCGCTACTTAAAACGTCATTGTAGCACCGTAAGTCAATACAGATATAAGATACAGACACTGGGCCGAATCCTCCAGGAAAGGGGATGGCAGACGGTAAATTGTTCCTCACACTCCAGTCATACACTCACATAAAGCAAACTTAGCCCTTCTGCACTAAAGGGTCTGACAAGGGAACCTACAACACACACTCTGGGTCAGGTGTGAGGTCCGAAGTCAGTGTCAGTAGCAGGGCCCAAAAGTAAAACTGGTTTACCCCTGCCGCGTCAGTGACCGCTACCCCTCTCCCCCTTGCCACGATCATTTCGTTTCTCAACGCGACGCTAAGAACGGATAAGCACATCACAGCAACGTCCAACTCATTCATTCACTACCATTATCCACTCACGCCTCTCCATTGTACGCTCTCCTGCCACTTCCACCCTCATGTCTCTCCTTCCAAGCGCCTGCTTCACGCCTGCTATCCACCCAACTTTCGGTCTACCTCCAGGTATACGTCCACTCACCTCAGCCTGCATCACATTTTTCACCAATCTTATATCATCTACCCTCACCATGTACCCGTACCATCCCAGCAAACATGAATCTACTCTGTCCTCTAACTTCTTTACCATCCTCGTTCTAATTCAAATAACATCGTTATTGATCTTGTCTCTCGGCGCACTCCAGCTATGCTCTTCCAACAATTCATCTCGAAAACATTTAATCTTCTTCTCTCTTCTGTGCTCATCCTTAAAGTTTCAACTCCGAAAAGTAGCTGGTACACCTACCACCTCATAAAGCAATCTCTTTGCTTCCATCTCTAACTTCCTACACCTCATTACACTTGCAGTGCACCTAACACTATACGCCCTTCCTTCACGCGGTACTTCACTTCAGTTCCCACCAGTTCAGTCTTCTCCACATGAGAGCGCAGCTACTAAAACACTGAACTTTTTTCACTAACTCCCCATTTAGGAGGACACTGACTCCGCTCGCATCGACAATCTTCGAACATCTCACTACCTCATTCTTACGCACGATAACTCGTAGCTTAATCCTCTCACACACTACTGCGACACTAGCCTACACAACTTCTCCTTGGAGTCCGCCACCAGTGCTGTGTTATCTGCAAACAGCAGCTGACTCAACTGCCAACTTCGCCCATTCGCTCCCAGCAGCTCTAAGCTACGATTCAATACTCTCGCTTTCACCTTCCTGACCACTTCATCCATGTTGAGATTAAACAGCTAGGAAGACATTACGCAGCCTATCACTGTAAACCAATGATTTCACCTCGCCCTCCCCCTACTCTGACACATGCTCTGCTGGTAACATAGAACCTTGGAACAGCTTTCAACAGATTCCCACCCACGCCATACAGATGCAATACCCTCCATAGCGCTTCTATGTCGACCTTGTCATGGGCCTTTTTCAGATCCACGAAGGCCCAGAACACATCCTTTCTCTTCGTAAGGTACTTCTCACAGAAAAATATCTGATCGGTATACCCTTTGCCACTCCTAAAACCACACTGTATCGTGGCCAATTGCACCACCCATAAAGTCTCTAATTCTATCGACCAGTACTCTTCTGTACAACTTATCGACAACACATTATAAAACTGATACCTTTCGAGTTACAGCATTAGTCGAATCGGAAGTTAATTATTCAATCAATTATCAGGAGTTTGGTGCAATTTGTCTTTCAATATAAAAAAAATAGGTAATTCAACTTGCGATGAATCATGGTTCGGTTACGGTGATGAGAAGCCCCTACTCTTGTCTAGTCTAGTAATTGAGGAGGACAAAGACACTGCAGTAATGCTCATCAATTGTGCGTGATCACAATTGATGAGCATCACTGCTATCAGTAGCAGGGCAGAGTTAGTAGCTAAAGGAGAGATTGCCACAGCATTCAAGTCTAAGAGGAATTCACAATTAGGACACCAGTATCCTTCTGAGGATCCTCAAGCGTAAAAAGAAACAAAGAGGGATTTCGGGTTCTTATGCAACAATTTTAGTTCCAACGCTCCATCTCCTTGGAATGGAACATAGCTGTTTTTTGGATGGGTCCATCACGATGACGTCGAACGATAAATTGTACGTTTAACACTTACTCTGCCGTGACCTCTCAGGAGGTATACATACTGTAGAAAGTATAGGAGAAATTACATTTTGCGACCCATCGATCATAGACAGCTTACTCATTTCTATTCATTCAAAATCGGAAACGTGAGCAATAACTGCTAGCTTATGTCGCACGCTACGTGGGAAGTACTTTAGGCCAACATCGGAACACCGGTGGAGATGTGGGAGTGTATTGGGGTGAACTCGGTAGCTACTGTTGCGAATGCAATGAAGTAGGTCACAAGATAAATCCAGATTAGATTAGATTAGATCCATATCTAGTGCACTGGAATCAATGTTCTTCTGGCACCGAACAAGATAAATCCAGATTTGATTCTGCTAGATTGTGAGGCTGCAGTGAAAGCTGCGTGTATAATTTACAATTATAATTGCATATCGGGCACTTCCACATTCAATTACTTCCGTTCAAGGCAAGCTAGGGCACTGGGTCTTACTTAGCAATACTTACCAAACTCTGTCAATTCCATTGTCACCTGGAGTTGAACGCTTGTTATTCATCGTCTCCTGATACGTTCTTGACTGGCTTGCTGGAACTGCTCGATTCATGTGATGATTGATGCGAGAGATTACAATTGAACAGCGACGTCCAATGATAAGACCCCAGCAGAAAAGGCATCACTCCTCCAATATCAATCGATCAGAAAAAATATGAATGACGAGTGAAACGTATTAGATGAAATAATTCTACTCGCCCGTTAGTACTGGTTCGCTCACAGATTCATTGCAAGTAATTCAAGTAAGTAATGACCCCATCTACATCGCTATGTTCGCTTGGTGTGACCAGATTCTTCGGTAGAGCCGTCATGTAGCCTGAAAAGAAATTGAATATTTTTTCACCAAATACAATCGGAAAATTGATCACATACGACGTCTACACAAATAAACAATTATAAATTCAATTACAAACGAGGAGCTTTCTGCTTTAATCTATTTTATATTTACCCTGCCAGGTCTAGTTCTATAGCATTATTCCATGCCTACTAATGTTAGCTCATGGCCTCTGTTCACCATCTACAAAGGAACACGTTTCTTACCAGGGGCCGGCATACGTTTGACAGATGAGAGGGAGTAGCCACCTTGCAGCGCTCTGGAAAGCAGACACGGACCTGCGGTTTCTCAGGCATAGGGTCCACAAGACATTCAAGATCCAAATTTTCGTTGCAATTAAGCGCTTCCAGAAAAGTTCTGCAGCAGGCGCAAAATATATGAAGGACTAAGCAGCCAGTGTATTTCGGAGTCTAAGACCCAGTCTAGAGGAGGTTGCCCTCCACCCTCTCATTCCCCCCCCCCATCCTTGACCACAAACAATTAGACCCTTCAGCTACTCTTCCAGACCGACTGCTTTCCCAAGCCGATGTATACACCAACCGTCCCTCTCACGCACCAGAAAGGATACTGAGACTGTCAGAGATCGCCTTTACGTTAATGTTCACTTGCAAATTTTTATGTGTGTCAATCCATCTACTTATAATATCACTTCAAACAACTATCTGATTGAATTTTATTATTTGTTTATTTACACCAGTTTCTGAATTTATTTTGTACCCAAAAAAGTGTCCCCCGTTTAGCGCACAAACTACTCACTACCCCAGTCATTATGCCGTTAACTGATTTATTCCTTTACGGAAAATCAGTTTTTTTTAAATAAGTATGTGCTGCATGTTTTGACTTCAGTGCCTAGGCAGTCTGTGTATTCGCCCCACGGGTATTTTATGTGTTGCTCACATCCATAGAATAATACGGTGTCGATATGGTAATTATGGAGAAATTGCTACTCAGCCACTCATGTATTTTATGTGTTACCCACCAAATCAAAATACTCGTTTGTTGATGTGGCGATAAGTATGAAGAAATCCCTTCCGATCGCATTGACGGCCTAATACTGACTAATTTCAGGAAAATACCAGTTGTTGTAAAATTATACTGTAAAATTGAATTGGCGCTTGTAGCAGCATTGTTATGATGCCTTGCTACTTTCTTATTGTACCCAATTTTGTTTTTGTAAAGCGATTGTAAGATAACAGTAAATGGTATTTTTACCAGCTCGTATTTCACTTTAGGCTTACAAACAGCAAAAAATTATTAAATTAACAAAAATCATTTTCATCTTAGCATGAGCTTAGTTTAGTTTTCGTCCCCAGCTAGATTCACATAATCACCCGCAAAAACTCATTACTGCTGGTCATACACGGATCACCCCCCAAAAAACATCAGTGGATAACTTTTAGATAATAATTAAATAAACTAAAACTTCTTATCCCGCATCGAATCATACATATTATTTTCACATTTGCTGTTTACAAGGAAAACGAATACAACACTTAGTTTTCCAATCTATTTCAAAATAGGTAGCTTCTCACTTATGACGTCGTGATAAATAGGAAAGAATGTCTCACTCAGCCACTCGTGTATTTTATGTGTTTGTGTTATGTGTACTTTGTGTGATGTGATACATCGGAAGAATTTCATCCGATTACACCGACAAACTAACGGCGACTAACTTCCTGAAATATCCGTTGTAGGAACATTTTTTGATCCATCTAAATTCGCATTGTACTTGGAATTGTCTTTGTAATATAATCATAGGATAATCCTAAATATAATTGTTAACATCTCTTATTCCATTTGAAATGTGTAAACAGATGGAAAAGTATTTAGCTACAAAAATAACTCATCCTAGCCTGAGTTTAGTTTAGTTTTCATAGCCAGCTAGCGTCACATTATCACCCGCAAAAACTCATAATTTTAGGTCATACACGAATCACCCAAGAAAGCATCAGTAGGTTATCTAATAAAAAAATCTCATCCCGTATCTAATTATAATATTGTTTTTATAACTGCTGTTTGTAAGGAAAAACTGTATGTACATATAT
>SDVV010019428.1:0-13534 GCA_016164225.1 Gammarus roeselii | reverse complement strand
AGCAAGATTGTAACCAAGGATGACTTAAGAAATATGTTACTAGATGATGTATTATAGCGCTTACCATGACACGGATGAGTAAGCAAGGTGTAACAAAGGATTACGTAAACAATATATTACTAGATGATGTATTATAGCGCTTACCATGACTCGGATGAGTAAACAAGGATGTAGCCACGGATGACGTAAGCAATATGTTTCTAGATGATGTATTATAGCGCTTACCATGACACGGATGAGTAAGCAAGAATGTAACCAAGGATGACGTAAAAATATGTTACTAGATGATGTATTATAGCGCTTACCACGACACGGATGACTAAGCAAGGATGTAACCAAGGATGACGTAAACAATATGTTACTAGATGATGTATTTTAGCGCTTACCATGACACGGATGAGTAAACAAGGATGTAAACAAGGGTGACGTAAGCAATATGTTACTGGATGATGTATTATAGCGCTTACCATGACAAGGATGAGTGATCATGGATGACGTAAGCAATACGTTAATAGATGATGTATTATAGCGCTTACCATGACACGGATGAGTAAGCAATGATGAAACCAAATATGACGTAAACAATATGTTATTAGATGATGTATTATAGCGCTCACCATGACACGAATGAGTAAGCAAGGATGTCCCCAAGGATGACGTAAACAATATGTTACTATGTGATGTATTATAGCGCTTACCATGACACGGATGAGAAAGCAAGAATGTAACCAAGGATGACGAAAACAAAATCTTACTAGATGATTGATTATAGCGCTTACCATGGCACGGATGAGTAAGCAAAGATGTAACCAAGGATGACGTAAATAATATGTTACTAGATGATGTATTATAGCGCTTACCATGACACGGATGAGTAAGCAAGGTTGTAACCAAGGATGACGTAAACAATATGTTACTAGATGATGTATTATAGCGCTCACCATGACACGGATGAGTAAGCAAGGATTTCGTCAACAATATGTTACTAGATGATGTATTATAGCGCTTACCATGACACGGATTAGTAAGCAAAGATGTAACCAAGGATGACGTAAACAATATGTTACTAGATAATGTGTTATAGCGCTTACCAAGTCACGGATGAGTAAGCAGGGATGTCACCAAGGATGACGTAAACAATATGCTACTAGATGAAGTTTTATAGCGCTTACCGTTACACGGATGAGTAAGCAAGGATGTAACTAAGGATGACGTAAACAATATGTCATTAGATGATGTATTATAGCGCTTACCACGACACGGATGACTAAGCAAGGATGCAACTAAGAATGACGTAAACAATATGTTACTAGATGATGTATTTTAACGCTTACCATGACACGGATGGGTAAGCAAGGATGTATCCAAGGATGACGTGACCAATATGTTACTAGATGATGTATTGTAGCGCTTCCCAAGACACGGATGACTAAGCAAGGATGTAACCAAGGATGACGTAAGCAATATGTTACTAGATGATGTATTATAGCCCTTACCATGACACGGATGAGTTAGCAAGGATGACGTAAACAATATGTTACTAGATGTTGTATTATAGCGCTTACCATGACACGGATGAGTAAGCAAGGGTGTAACCAAGGATGACGTGAACAATATGTTACTAGATGATGTATTATAGCGCTTACGATGACACGGATGAGTAAGCAATGATGTAACCAAAGATGACGTAAACAATATGTTACTAGATGATGTATTTTAACGCTTTCCATGACACGGATGGGTAAGCAGGGATGTATCCAAGGATGACGTGACCAATATGTTACTAGATGATGTATTGTAGCGCTTACCAAGACACGGATGACTAAGCAAGGATGTAACCAAGGATGACGTAAGCAATATGTTACTAGATGATGTATTATAGCCCTTACCATGACACGGATGAGTTAGAAAGGATGACGTAAACAATATGTTACTAGATGATGTATTATAGCGCTTACCATGACACGGATGAGTAAGCATGGGTGTAACCAAGGATGACGTGAACAATATGTTACTAGATGATGTATTATAGCGCTTACGATGACACGGATGAGTAAGCAATGATGTAACCAAAAATGACGTAAACAATATGTTACTAGATGATGTATTTTAACGCTTACCATGACACGGATGGGTAAGCAAGGATGTATCCAAGGATTACGTAACCAATATGTTACTAGATGATGTATTGTAGCGCTTACCAAGACACGGATGACTAAGCAAGGATGTAACCAAGGATGACGTAAGCAATATGTTACTAGATGATGTATTATAGCCTTTACCATGTCACGGACGAGAAAGCAAGGATGACGTAAACAATACGTCACTAGATGTTGTATTATAGCGCTTACCATGACACGTATGAGTAAGCAAGGATGTAACCAAGGATGACGTAAACAATACATAACTAGATGATGTATTATAGCGCTTACCAAGACACGGATGACAAAGCAAAGTTGTAACCAAGGATGACGTGAACAATATGTCACCAGATGATGTATCATAGCGCTTACCATAACACGGATGTATGAGCAAGGATGACGTAAACAATATGTTAGCAGACGATGTATTATAGCGCTTACCATGACATGGATGAATGAGCAAGGAAGACGTGAACAATATGTTAGCAGACGATGTATTATAGCGCTTACCATGACATGGATGAATGAGCAAGGAAGACGTGAACAATATGTTCCCGGATGATGTATTATAGCACTTACCATGACACGGATGAGTAGGCAAGGATGTAACCAAGAATGACGTGAAAAATATGTTACTAGATGATGTATTATAGCACTTACCATGACACGGATGAGTAAGCAATGATGTACCCAAAGATGACGTAAACAATATGTTATTAGATGATGTATCATAGCGCTTACCATGACACGAATGCGTAAGAAAGGATGTAACCAAGGATGACGTAAACAATATGTTACTAGATGATGTATTATAGCGCTTACCATGACACGGATGAGTGAGACAGGATGACACAAACAATATGTTACTAGATGATGTATTATAGCGGTTACCATGACACGGATGAGTAAGCAAGGGTGTAACCAAGGATGACGTAAACAATATGTTACTAGATGATGTATTAGAGCGCTTACCACGACACGGATGACTAAGCAAGGATGTAATCATGGATGACGTAAACACTATGTTACTAGATGATGTATTTTAGCGTTTACCATGACACGGATGACTAAGCAAGGATGTTACCAAGGATGACGTAAACAATATGTTACTAGATGATGTATTATAGCGCTTAACAAGAAACGGATGACTAAGCAATGATGTAATCATGAATGACGTAAGCAATATGTTACTAGATGGTGTATTATAGCGCTTACCATGACACGGATGAGTGAGCAAGGATGACGTAAACAATACGTTACTATATGATGTACTATAGCGCTTACCATGACACGTATGAGTAAGCAAGGATGTAACCAAGGATGACGTAAACAATATGTTATTAGATGATGTATTATAGCGCTTACCAAGACACGGATGACTAAGCAAGGATGTTACCAAGGATGACGTGAACAATATGTCTCTAGATGATGCATCATTGCGCTTACCATAACACGGATGTATGAGCAGGGATGACGTAAACAATATGTTACCAGTTGATGTATTATAGCGCTTACCATGACACGGATGAGTAAGCAAAGATGTTACCAAGGATGACGTAAACAATATGTTACTAGATGATGTATTATAGCACTTACAATGACACGGATGAGTAAGCAAAGATGTAACAAAGGATGACGTAAGCAATATGTTACTAGATGATGTATTATAGCGCTTACCATGACACGGATGAGTAAGCAAGGTTGTAACCAAGGATGACGTGAACAATATATTACTATATGATGTATTATAGCGCTCATCATAACACGGAGGAGTAAGCAAGTATGTAACCAAGGATGTCATCAACAATATGTTACTAGATGATGTATTATAGCGCTTACCATGACACGAATGAGTACGCAAGGATGTCCCCAAGGATGACGTAAACAATATGTTACTAGATGATGTATTATAGCGCTTACCATGACACGGATGAGTAAGCAAGGTTGTAACCATCGATGACGTAAACAATGTGTTACTAGATGATGTATTATAGCGCTCACCATGACACGGATGAGTAAGCAAGGATGTAACCAAGGATGTCGTCAACAATATGTTACTAGATGTTGTATTATAGCGCTTACAAATACACGGATGAGTAAGCAAGGATGTAACCATGGATGACGTAAACAATATGTTACTAGATAATGTATTATAGCGCTTAATATGACACGGATGTGTAAGCAAGGATGTAACCAAGGATGACGTAAGCAATATGTTACTAGATGATGTATTATAGCGCTTACCATGACACGGATGAGTGAGAAAGGATGTAACCAAGGATGACGTAAACAATATTATACTAGATGATGTACTATAGCACTTTTCATGACACGGATGACTAAGCAAGGATGTAACCAAGGATGACGTGAACAATATGTTACTAGATGATGTATTATAGCACTTACCATGACACGGATGAGTGAGCATGGATGACGTAAACAATATGTTACTAGATGATGTATTATAGCGCTTACCAAGACACGGATGGGTAAGCAAGGATGTAACTAAGGATGACGTAAACAATAGGTTACTGGATGATGTATTATAGCGCTTACAATGACACGGATGAGAAAGCAAGGATGTAACCAAGAATGACGGAAACAATATGTTACTAGATGATGTATTATAGCGCTTACCATGACACGGATGAGTAAGCAAAGATGTAACCAAGGATGACGTAAACAATAGGTTACTAGATGATGTACTATAGCGCTTACCATGACATGGATGAGTAAGCAAGGTTGTAACCAACGATGACGTAAACAATGTGTTACTAGATGATGTATTATAGCGCTCACCATGACACGGATGAGTAAGCAAGGATGTAACTAAGGATGTCGTCAACAATATGTTACTAGATGTTGTATTATAGCGCTTACAAATACACGGATGAGTGAGCAAGGATGTAACCATGGATGACGTAAACAATATGTTACTAGATGATGTATTATAGCGCTTACTATGACATGGATGTGTAAGCAAGGATGTAACCAAGGATGACGTAAGCAATATGTTACTAGATGATGTATTTTACCAAGACACGGATGAGTGAGCGAAGATGTGACCAAAAATGACGTAAAGAATATGTTACTAGATGATGTATTATTACGCTTACCATGACACGGATGAGTGAGCAAGGATGTAACTAAGGATGACGTAAACATTATTATACTAGATGATGTATTATAGCACTTTTCATGACACGGATGACTAAGCAAGGATGTAACCAAGGATGACTTGTACAATATGTTACTAGATGATGTATTATAGCACTTACCATGACACGGATGAGTGAGCATGGATGACGTAAACAATATGTTACTAGATGATGTATTATAGCGCTTACCATGACACGGATAAGTGAGCAAGGATGTAAGCAAGGATGACGTAAACAATATGTTACTAGATGATATATTATAGCGCTTACCAAGACACGGATGACTAAGCAGGGATGTAACCAAGGATGACGTCAACAATATGTTACTAGATGATGTATTATAGCGCTTACCATGACACGGATGAGTTAGCAAGCAAGATGACGTAAATAATATGTTACTAGATGATGTATTATAGCGCTTACCATGACACGGATGAATAAGCAAGGATGTAACCAAGAATGACGTAAACAATATGTTACTAGATGATGTATAATAGCGCTTACCATGACACGGATAAGTAAGCAAGGATGTAACCAAGGATGACGTAAACAATGTTACTAGATGATGTATTGGTGCTTATCAAGACACACGATGGACATCCAGACGTAATCAAAAAGATGATTACAGCCGAAGAAGGCGCCGGCGTTAAGCGAAATAATGCAAAATGACAATAAATCACAAACATTGTTGAAATCCAACGCGGAGGCGCAACAAAAGCCCCAGAAAGTCTGGGCCATCTTAAAAGCGTCTAGTCCCCCAAATACTAATGAAGTTCACAGTTTTGTAAATTGTGAACATATCACAGGAGGATCGTGCGAGCCACCAAGCATTCTTTGAGACACTTAAAAATTGGACTAGCAACATTAACAAGTTGCAATGATTCGACTCAATCCTCGAGACTGCCTCTGGCATGACGCCAGCAATATTGACTTTGAAGCGGTCATAGAAACGCAGTTATTGTCCGATTCGCTTCCAAAACTCACTCCAGCTACAAAAAGTTTGGCCTTAATAGACAAAGAGGCAGTGCCAGTATTAAAATGGTTGAAGCGAGAAAACGCTATGGCGATGAATTGCAGTGCGAGGCTGCTTAGAGAGGACCTGCGCTCTGGACAGTACAATTATTGCAGTGCAAATTGCAGTGCAAGATTGCAAGGAAGGGACCTGTGACCAAACCAGTACAACATTGCGGTTCAAATTGCAATGCAAGTTTTCTAAGAGAGGATCTGTGACTTAGCCAGTACAATTATTGCAGTGCATGACTGATAAAAGGACACCTGCGACTTAGCCAGAACAATTATTGCAGTGCAAATTTCAGTGCAAGATTCCTAGAAGGACACCTGCGACTTAGCCAGTGAAATTATTGCAGTGCAAATTGCAGTGCAAGATTGCTAAGTGAACACCTGCGACATAGCCAGTACAATTATTGAAGCGCAAATTTCAGTGCATGATTGCTAAAAGGACACCTGCGACTTAGCCAATACAATTACTGCAGTGCAAATTGCCGTGCAAAATTGCTTAGAGGACACCTGCGACGTACCCAGTAAAATGATTGCAGTGCAAATTGCAGTGCAAGATTGCCAAGAGGACACCTGCGACCTAACCAGTACAATTATTGCAGTGCAATTATAGTGTAAGATTGCTATGAGGACACCTGCGACTTGGGCAGTATATTTATTGAAGTGCAAACTGCAATGCAATACTGCTAAGAGGGCACCTGCGACTTAGACAATGCAATTAATGCAGTGAAAATTGCAGTGCAAGATTGCTAAGAGGGCACCTGCAACTTAGCCAGTAAAATTATTGCAGTGCAAATTGCAGGGCAAGACTGCTAAGAGGACATGTGCGACTTAGCCAATACAATTATTGCTGCGCAAAATTGCAGTGCAAGATTGCTAAGAGGACAACTGCGACTTAGCCATTACAATTATTGCAGTTCAAAATTGTTGTGCAAGATTGCTAAGAGGACACCTGCGACTTAGCCAGAACAATTATTGCAGTGTAATATGCTGTGCAAGATTGCTAAAAGGACACCTGAGACTTAGTCAATACAATTATTGCAGTGCAAATTGCAGGGCAAAATTGCTAAGAGGACACCTGCGACTTAGCCAGTACAATTATTGCAGCGCCAATTGCAGTTCAAGATTGCAAAGAGGACACCTGCAACATAGCCAGTAAAATTATTGCAGTGCAAATTACAGTGCAAAATTGCTAAGAAGACACCTGCAACTTACCCAGTACAATTATTGCAGTGCAAATTGCAGTGTAAGGTTGCTAAAAGGAAACCTGTGACTCTACCAGTACAATTATTGCAATGCAAATTGTAGTGCGAGATTTCTAAGAGGGGACCTGCAACTCAGCAGTCCCAAAATTGCAGTGCAAATTGCAAAGCAAGATTCCTAAGAGAGCACATGCGACTTAGCCAGTACAATTATTTCAGTACAAATTGCAGTGCAAGATTGCTAAGAGGGCTCCTGCGACTTAGCCAATACAATTATTGCAGTACAAATTGCAGTGCACGATTGCTAAGAGAACACCTGCGACTTAGCCAGTGCAATAATTGCAGTGCAAATTGCAGTGCAAGATTGCTAAGAGGACGCTTGCGACTTAGCCAGTACAATTATTGCAGTGAATATTGCAGTGTGAGATTGCTTAGAAGACACATGAGACTTAGACAGTACAATTATCGCAGTGCAAATTGAAGTGCAAGATTGCTGAGGGGACACCTGCGAATAAGCCAGTACAATTATTACAGTGCAAATTTCAGTGGAAGATTGCTAAGAGGGCACCTGCGACTTAGCAGTTCCATTATTGCAGTGCAAATTGCAGTGCAAGATTGCTAAGTGAGCACATGCGACTTAGGCAGTACAATAATTGCAGTGCAAATTGCAGTGCAAGATTGATAAGATGGCACCTGCGACTTAGCCAGTACAGTCATTGCAGTGCAAATTGCAGCGCAAGATTGCTAGGAGGAAACCTGCGACTTAGCTTGTAGAATTATTGCAGTGCAAGATTGCTATGAGGACACCTGCGACTTAGCCAGTACAATTATCGCAGTGCAAATTGCAGTGCAAGATTGCTATGAAGACACCTGCGACTTAGCCAGTACAATTATTGCAGTGCAAATTGCAGTGCAAGATTGCTAGGAGGACACCTGTCACTTAGCCAGTACAATTTTTGCAGTGCAAATTGTAGTGCAAGACTGCTAAGAGGACACCTGCGACTTAGTCAGAACAATTATTGAAGAGCAAATTGCACTGCAAGATTGCTACGAGTAAACCTGCGACTTAGCCGCTACAATTATTGCAGTGCAAATTGCAGTGCAAGTTTGATAAGAGGACACCTGCGACTTAGCCAGTGAAATTATTGTTGTGCAATTTGCAGTGCAAGATTAGAAAAAGGACACCTGCGACTTAGCCGGTACTTATATCAGTGCAAATTGCCGTACAAGATTACTAAGAGAGCACCTGCGACCTAACCAGTACAATTATTGCAGCGTAAATTGCAGAGCAAGATTTCTGAGAGGACACCTGCGACTTAGTCAGTACAATTATTGCAGTGGAAAAAACAGTGCAAGATTGCTAAGAGGGCACCTGTGACATAGCAGTTCCATTATTTCAGTGCAAATTGCAGTGCAAGATTGCTAAGAGAGCACCTGCAACTTAGCCAGTACAATTATTGCAGTACAAATTGCAGTGCAAGATTGCTAAGAGGGCCCCCCTCGACTTGACCAATACAATTATTGAAATGCAAAATTGCAATGCAAGATTGCTAAGAGGACACCTGCGACTTAGCCAGTACAATTATTGCAGTGCAAATTGCAGCGCAAGATTGGTAAGAGGACACCTGCGACTTGAAAAGTGCAATTATTGTAGTGCAAATTGCAGTGCAAGATTGCTAAGAGGACTCCTGCGACTTGGCCAGTACAAATATTGCAATGCAAATTGCAGTGCAAGATTGCTAAGAGAACACCTGCGACTCATCCGTGCAATTATTACAGTGCAAATTGCAGTGCAAGATTGCTAAGAGGGCACCTACGACTTAGCCAGTACAATTATTGCAGTGCAAGATTGCTGAGAGGACACCTGCGACTTAGCCAGTTCAATTATTGCAGTGCAAATTGCAGTGTAAGATTACTAAGAGGGCACCTACGACTTAGCCAGAACAATTATTGCAGTGCAAATTGCAATGCAAGATTGCTAAGAGGACACCTGCGACTTAGCCAGTACAGATACTGCAGTGCAAATTGTAGTGCAAGATTGCTAACAAGACACCTGCGACTCAGCCAGTACGATTATTGCAGTGCAACTTGTAGTGCAAAATTGCTAAGAGGACACCGGCGACTTAGCCCTTACAATTATTGCTGTACAAATTGCAGAGCAAGATTGGCAAGAGGACGCCCACGACTTAGCCAGTACAATTTTTGTAGTGCAAATGGCAGTGCAAAATTGCTAAGAGGACACTTGCGACTTGGCCAGAACAAATATTGCAGTGCAAATTGCAGTGCAAGATTGCTAAGAGGACGCCTGCAGCTTAGCCAGTACAATTATGGCTGTGCAAATTGCAGTGCAAGATTGCTAAGAGCACACCTGCGACTTAGCCAGTAAAATTATTGCAGTGCAAATTGCAGTTCAAGATTTTTGGGAGGGGATCTGAGGCTTAGCCAGTACAATTATCGCAGTGCAAATTGAAGTGCAAGACTGCTAAGTGGACACCTGTGACTCAGCCAGTATAATTATCGCAGAGCAACTTGCAGGACAAGATTGCTAAGAGGACGCCTGCGACTTGGCCAGTACAATTATTGCAGTGCAAATTACAGTGCGAGATTGCTACGGGGGCACCTGCGACTTAGTCAGTACAATCATTGCAGTGCAAAGTTGCAGTGCAATATTGCCAAGAAGACACCTGCGACATAGCCAACACAATGGTTGCAATGCAAATTGCAGTGCAAGATTGCCAAGAGGACACCTGCGACTTAGCCAGTACAAATATTGCAGTGCAAATTGTAGTGCAAGATTGCTAAGAAGACACTTGCGACTCAGCTAGTACAATTATTGCAATGCAAATTGCAGTGCACGATTTCTAACAGGGGATCTGAGACTTAGCCAGTACAATTATTGCAATGCAAATTGCAGTGCAAGATTGCTAAGACGACACCTGCGACTTAGACAGTACCATCATTGCAGTGCAAATTGCAGTGCAAGATTGCTGAGAGGACACCTGCGACTGAGCCAGTTCAATTATTGCAGTGCAAGATTGCTTAGAGGGCTCCCGCGACTTAGCCAGTACAAGTAATGCAGTATAAATTGCAGTGCAAGATGTATATAAGGGCACCTGTGACTTGCCAGTACAATTATTACAGTGCAAATTGCAGTGTAAGATTGCTAGGAGGACACTTGCGACTTAGCCAGTACAATTATTGCAGTGCAAATTGCAGTGCAAGATTGCTAAGAGGACACCTGCAACTTAGTCAGTACAATTGTTGCAGTGCAAATTGCAGTGCAAGATTGCTAAGAGGACACCTGCGACTTGGCCAGTACAAATATTGCAGTGCAAATTGCAGTGCAAGATTGCTAAGAGGACACCTACGACTTAGTCAGGACAATTATTGCAGTGCAAATTGCAGTGCAAGATTGATAAGAGGACACCTGCGACTGAGCCAGTTCAATTATTGCAGTGCAAGATTGCTTAGAGGGCTCCCGCGACTTAGCCAGTACAAGTATTGCAGTATAAATTGCAGTGCAAGATTGCTAGGAGGACACCTGCGACTTAGTCAGTACAATTATTGCAGTGCAAATTGCAGTGCAAGATTGCTAGGAGGACACCTGCGACTTAGTCAGTACAATTATTGCAGTGCAAATTGAAGTGCAAGATTGCTCAGAGGACACCTGCGACTTAGCCAGTACGATTATTGCAGTGCAAATTGCAGTGCAAGATTGATAAGAGGACGCCTGCGACTTAGCCAGTAGAATTATTGTGGTGCAAATTGTTCTGCAGGATGGCTAAGAGGACACATGCGACTAGGCCAACACAAATATTGCAGTGCAAATGGCAGAACAAAATTGATAAGAGGACACCTGCAATTTAGCCAGTACAATTATTGCAGTGCAAATTGCAGTGCAAGATTTTCAAGGGGGGATCTGAGGTTTAGCCAGTACAATTTTTGCAGTGCAACTTGAAATGCAAGATTGTTAAGTGGACACTTGCGACTTAGCCAGTATAATTATTGCAGTGCAAATAGCAGTGAAAGATTGCTAAGAGGACACATGCGACTTAGCAAGTACAATTATTGCAGCGCAAATTGCAGTGCAAGATTGCTAAGAAGGCTCCTGCGACTTAGCCAGTACAATTATCGCATAACAAATTGCAGTATCGCGAATCTGGGGCTTCTGCGACTGTTTAGGGTGGGGCAATTCTAGTCAGTGAAGTGTTAAAAAAAATAGCATTCTTCACGGATTGTGGCCGTTTAAAAACAGACGAAAAACAGACATCGTTGACTATCTTCTTCACCTTCTACAGTATTTTTTTGCAAATATCTTAATTTCAACTCGAGTTAGGGAGGGGCACTTTTTTCCTGTTCAAACTACTGTTCACGGATCTTGGTCGTTCAAACAGAGACGACCACCCCCTTCCTGCATTGGTGACTATCATCTACACCTTTTACCGTATTTTTTTTCAAAGTCTCTCAATTTCAACTCGAATTAGGGGGGTAGGGCACTTTTTGCTTGTGTTAATTTTTTTATATTTCGAAATAACTCAAATACAACAAGAGTTAAGGGAGTACCATCTTCAGCCAAAGTGTATGTGAATATATAGGTATTTGGAAAAAAATACGGTAGAAGGTTTAGAAGATAGTCAACGATGCCGGATGGTGGTCGTCGTCAGTCTTCGAACACCCTAGATCCGTGAACAGTAGTTTGAACAGCAAAATGTTTCCTTTTTTGAACACAGGCAAAAAGTTCCCCCCTCCTAACTGGATTAGAAATTGAGATACATGGAAAAAAATACGGTAAAAGGTGTAGAAGAAAGTCAACGATGCTGGACAAGGATCGTCGTCTCTGTTTGAACGGCCAAGATCTGTGAACAGTAATTTGAACAGCAAAATGTTTATTTATTTGAACACACGGCAAAAAGTTCCTCCCCCCCCCTTACCTCGAGTTGGATTTGAAATATTTGGAAAAAAAATACGGTAGAAGGTGTAGAAGATAGTCAAAGATGCTGGACGGTGGTCGTCGTCTGTTTTCGAACGTTCAAGTTTCGTGAATAGTAGTTTGAAAAGCAAAATGTTTTTTTTTAACACATGCAAAGAGTGCCACTCCCCCCCTCATAACTCGAGTTAAAATTAACATATTTGGATAAAAATTACGGTAGAATGTGTAGAAGATAGTCAATAATGCCGAACGGTGGTCGTCGTCTGTTTTCGAACGGCCAAGATCCGTGAACGGTAGTTTGAACAGCAAAATGTTTATTTTTTTGAAGACAGGCAAAAAGTACCCTCCCACCCTAACTCAAGTTGGAATTGAGATATTTTGAAAAAAATTAGGGTAAAAGGTGTAGAAGATAGTCAACGATGCCGGACGTTGGTCGTCGCCTGTTTTCAAACAGGCAAAATTCGTGAACAGTAGTTCGAACAACAAAATGTTTCTTGTTTTGAATACTACACAGGCTAAAATTACCCCACCCCGAACAGTCGCAGAAGCCCCAGATTCGCGATTCGCTCAATCCTAAGCTCCCTCTCCCCCCTCATCTTCTATTATTATTATTATTAAAACTTTTATTTCCATCGTCAAGCAATGGGTTTTCAATACTTAGGTCTAACACATCAAACTTATTTTTTTAAATGCCGTGTTTGAATTAGCGAAGCTAGAAATAAAAATGAATTTGTGACAGCACATCTCATGTCGGCGGCCGATTTGTAGCTACTTCGTGTTGCAAAACAGTTTTCACAATATGTGCTATATTTTCAAGTGAGAAACTCATGGGCATGGGATTGATAAATTCAAAATTAATGAATACATCGCAGCTCATCTCTAGTAGGCAGCTGGCTTGTCCTGCATGGAACCGAATGGAATACACAATATACCATTAAATTTATACCAACACCTATATATTCATACTAATATACATATACATGCACGAACATATATATATACAAATACATATACATGTACACATGCAAATACACACATACGCGTACCTACCTACCTACTTACATTCATGGACGACAATCAGTATAA
>SDVV010019427.1:0-13534 GCA_016164225.1 Gammarus roeselii | reverse complement strand
TATATATACATGTTTATATATTTATATGTATTTATATATTTATATGTATTTATATATTTATATGTATTTATATATTTATATGTATTTATATATTTATATGTATTTATATATATATATTTATATATATATTTTTATATATATATTTGTTTTAATGCTCTGAAAAATCAATAAGTTGATATAAAAGTAGGAAATGATCACCAATAATTTCAGAATATCTTTTTTCAACATTTTTAGCAATAATATGTAGAAATGTAATCTTTTTGTTCGCCCTAATAACTTGTAAGTGCCTTAAATCTCCTCTCACAAGGCTGGAATAGTGCTGGTTTGATGGAGATTGACCTGAGGAGCCAAAAATATAAGATCTTAGTATTTTTCTCTTATTTTTTGAAATATTTGCAAAAACATAGTAAAATCTGAAATTTTGGTTGAAAATTGGTACACTTTCAAATATAGTGTTTGCGCCTTCTCATGTAGGTTGATTACTATAGTAGTTGAAGTAATGTGGTTTGTTCCGTTTTATGGGTAAGAAAACAAGCTACAATTGATTTAACAAGAGTTTTTGGGTCCAGTTTGTTACTGATTTAAATTCCTGATTCATGATTTTTAAAAATGTTGATATTTATGGTCAAAAATGTCAATGATATGGTATAAATGATTAATTAGATCAAAATAAATGGGGCCAAATGAAGCGTTACCCTACTAAAAATTCAGCGGTGTGTTTGGGAGCTGTGTACGACTAATAGTTTTGAAGCTAATTAATTTTATTTGATGTAGTCCAAAATTTTGGGGAAAAATTTCATTACAAAAGGTGTTTTTTGGACTCGTCAGCCTGTAATTTTAACCCTATGTAATTTCCATATAGCTCAAAAGAACTGCATTTGCAAGACCAATCAAATGGCATGTCATTCATTTGAGTGCGCTTGCTTGTAGAAAAGTCATCTGGGAAAAAACATATGGCGGTACGGTCCTGCGAGGGTTTAAAACAAATATTCAATTGAAGAGTTTTTTTTACTTGTTCTGTATTTAGAGCTATAAAAGTATGGTGTTTATATTGTTATGTATTTCCACAGGATTTTGGCACCTGCCCAGCTGGCCCAAGTTTGAGTCGCGGAATGCCAGCGGTGAAGTTGCCAACTATCCTTCCAGTTAGAAATGTAGAACAAGCTGCTTTGGTAACCAAATCAGTTGGAGAGATGACCAATAATTTCATAAATGTAGATTACTCTACAAAAACAAATTACATTAATTTGTCTCGGTGTAGTGCAACTAAAAACACCCCCACCATTGAACTCACCCCTTCATCTTCTATTCTGTACGATTTTCCCCGTTCTTCATTCTGGGCTGATAGCAACACCAGTTTACAAAACCACCAATGCATTGACAGAGCAGATCAAGTGCTCTCTGATACATATTCTTGCATTCATTGTGAGTATGAAACAGACAACAAACATGATTATCTCCAACACCTTGCTGACCATGATGTTGCAGAAAAGCAGTACTCCTGTGACCACTGTGATTACAACACTAACAGCAAAGGAAGTTATCAGGCTCACCTCACAACCCATGATCTGATCAAAGTAAAGCCTTTTCCCTGTGATTATTGTGAGTTCAGAACCAGCACAAAAGCGAGTCTTAAAAGACACCTTCTCAAGCACGAGGATAACAGGGAAAAGCCTTTTGCATGTGGTCATTGTGACTATAGAACTGATAACAAGACCAGTTACCAGAATCACCTCATCACTCATGATACAAACAGACAAAAGCCATTTGTTTGTGAATGCTGTGATTATAGAACTAATTTGAAGAAGAGTCTCAATAGGCATCTTCTCACGCATGCAATCGTCCGAGTAAAGCCCTATGTTTGCACTCAGTGCAAATATAGCACTGATAGTAGGGGTAACTTTTCCAAACATCTTCTCACACATAATAAAAACAGAGAAAAACCCTTCTCCTGTGAATATTGTAATTATAAAACTGATTATAAGAATAAATTAGTTCGACATTGTCAGAAACACAAAAACAAAAAGCAGCTTGTTTCAGTGCATACCATGATCATTGAATAAATGGAGATTGTTTTGATCAGATGCCATTATTTGTGTATTTTGTTGATATAAATGAATCTTAATGATCAATCATACATGAACCACGTTGGCTAAAGAGGTTGGGTCAAACAACAGCCTCGATTACATGACACGCGATTCCAAAACCGTGCCCAACAGGTTCCTCTCGCGGCGTCAACGGGAGGTCACCCTCGTTACAGTGACCAGTAGAGGCCTACCTGTGATGGCTGATGCCCTCTTGGTGATGCCCGCGTGAGTCCATCTGTAGCGGTACATGGCCATCACCACTGCAGTGCTGACCAGTCACAGATGAAAAATGATTTTTTATGAACTCTGGAGAGTCCCCTACTTTGCTCTTGCAAACCAAAGTTCCCACTGGTGAGAGAGCTGCCAACACGGAGTCAATAGAGAAAACACTATCTCAAAAAGCATTCAACCAAAATGAAATGAATAAGTGTCACCTCTTAAATGAACAAAGCCTCCATAACACCAGCCAATATGGCAAAATAAAGTTGTATGTATAGACATACAGCCGTTTCCCCTTAGTTAGGGGGGTGGCTAAGTTAGGCAGACACAGAGGGGAGAGGCGCCCAATCTCCCCGCCACAAGACCGCCGTGTCCCTGCCGAGGCTCGAACTCGCGACTTGCAGCACCAGAGGCTGACACTGAAGTCGGATACGCTAACCACTCGGCCACGACGTTGATCCAAGATATTCTATATGACAGTGAATACACCCTTTATTGGCTTAACTGAGACACACCTATATGAAAATGTTAAATCAGCTGAGCTCTATGTTGAAAATTACATTTTTCAATATAGAGTGGTGGTGTTGGAGTCAATGTTAAAGAGTGTCTTGGAAGCTGCGAAGAGTTGAAGTTTTCCAATGATTACTGCGAGTGTCTTGCTGTTGAAGTTGAAAGCTGAAACCATAATAATTATAGTGTATAGACCACCAAACCTCGAGTTTGTACATTTTGAAGATGCGCTCGGAATCTTACAGACGTAAATGTCGAACATTGATCAGACTGAATTTAAAATCTTCCTCTGTGGTAACTCCAATTTTCCATCCATCAAATGGGTAAATAATGATCAAGCGGCGGCACCTCGTAGCTATATCATTGGCAAAGGTAACACCGAAGCTGCAACAAATCAAGCTGAAACACTTCAAATTAGTAGATATATATTTTCTTACCCAAATTATCGAAAAGCTAACACGAAATAATATCTTGGATCTAGTGTTTTTCAACTCGTTGAGTATATAAAAAAAAAACATTAAAATGACTAAAACTGCACTATCAGATCATAATGTGATTGAAATAAGTCTAGATGCTGACCTACTGAGGAGGAATACAGTAAGTACCACCTTTTCCGGGAACATGACTTTCCGGTCACTGAATTTCTTTAGTGCAGATATAAAGTGGGTAAATATACACAAATCTCTGTCCAATATTGATTGGAAACAACTCATTGATCAGGCAAACAGTGTGGAGGAAGCAAAGAATAACTTCGATATACTGTTGCAGGTGTGTGTACAACATGTGCCAATAAAAAGAAAAATTCCCAAAAGAAGCAAGTATTATTCAGAAAGGAAATTGCTCATGACAAAGCGAGCAATAAAACAGAACAAACTTTGCAACAAAGTAAACCCTTTTAGACGCATAAAACAAGACGAAGCCATCATCTTGATTGAAAAGCAGATAAAAGGTTCACATGATCAAGAGAGAAGAGAAATTGAAAAGATAGCTATTGACAAAAATACAAAAATTATACATTTTTCTTTGCTTATGCAGCCAAATTTTCAACATCTAAAACTAAAATTGGCCCATTAATTGATGAATCCGGTCAACTGGTAGATGAAAACAAAGCGATGAGCGAGCTGTTGTTTGAGAATTACAGACAAGTATTTAGTATCCCAATGCTTACTCATACTATTTCTGAAATTGCCTCTGAATTTTCATCGACTGATCTCAACATTGACATCTCTGAAATTACAAAAGCTATTGATGACATAGGACCAGACGACATCCCAGCTGTAGTGCATCTGGACCAGACGACATCCCAGCTGTTCTATTGAAGCAATGCAAACAGGTACTGTCAAGACCACTACAAATGTCGTGGCAGAAGTCTCTGGACACTTCCGATATCCCACAGACCATGAAACATGCCGTCATCTTCCCGCTAGCAGAAGGAGGTAGCCTCACAAGCCCATCCAATTACAGACTAATTTCTCTGACATCACATGTAGTGAAAATATTTGAAAGAGTAACGAAAGGACGAATAGTGAATTTTGTTGTTCAACTCCAAGCAACATGGTTTCAGAAGTAAGAAGAGCACGTTGACCCAACTGCTGGAGCACTATGACGAAATATTAAATGGGTTGTGTGATGGATCAAATGTGGACGGAATTTATCTGGATTTTGCCAAGGCCTTTGACAAATTAGATCACAGTATACTGTTATCAAAAAATATATAACGACGGTATCCAGGGGCATGTTTACAAATGGATCAAAATCTATCTGAAAGGCAGAACTCAAAAAGTGGTAGTGAATGGAGAAACCTCTGCACCAGTGGAAGTCCTTAGTGGGGTCTCACTGCTTCTTTCCATGAACAAATTGCAAAGGTGTTAGCCAGTGGCAGAAGACTGTGTTCTTGGGCCATGAGAACCTTTCTGGCTAGAGATAAAATAAAAATGTTGACTCTTTGGAAACAATTAATCCAACCAGTCAATGACTATTGCTCTTCTCCCTGGATCCCACATAAGCAAAAAGATCTGAATAGACTTGAAGCAGTGCAAAGGAGCTTCACCTCTTATATTATGGAGGCAAAGGAAATGGACTATTATGACATTAAACGCCTTGAGGCTATACTCAATCCAAAGACGTTTTGAAAGATTGACGGTTATAAACGTTTGGAAAATTCTAAAAGGCTACACTGTCAATGTAAACGAAAAATTGTAACGAAAGTGACCATGAGCAACCAGGCAAGAATTGGCAGAATGTGTTGCTTCAAAGTGCTAAAACTGACGGGCGGCAAAAGCAAACAATTGTATACAACAGGTTCACGTGCCGGGCACCTCTGTTATTCAACCGAATGCCATTTGAAATACGTCAGATCAAACGGGTGTCACAACTGTCAGCTAGAGCAAACATTTTTAGGTTCAAGAGCCGACTGAATAAATACCTCAGCTATGTTTCAGATCGAACCCAAATTAATGGATACCCTCACTGTGGGGACAACTCCCTGCTTAACCGCGACGCCAAGCCGGGATTCGACTGGCGAATGTGGCTACAACATGCAAAAGCTGGTGCCGCAGCACAAGTGGAGAGTGCCCCACGAATGTGGGCTAGATGGCAGCCACGCTGTGACCTGCTGTGAAAAACGAAGAAACCCCAATTATCCAAGTAAGTACACGTGCATCTCAGTTTCTATCAAGAACTTCAGTGCTAATAACAGCTAAGTTAAAAAGAAGACCGTGAAGAGTATAACGACTCGAGACAAAAAAAAAGTTCTCTAACGAAGAGAAGGGGCTGGGTAAGCAGAGGTGCATACCGTCTCCAGTGCTTTACAACTTGTGTAGGCCCATTTTCGTAAATTAGCAAGAACGTGGGAAATTATTCACTTATGCAGATGACATCACCATTCCTTCTGACCACCTCCCAATAGTCACCCATCATCAACTTCAATCCACTATCCCACCACAACACACACTCTCATCCTTTTCGTAACTACAGGCAAGCAGAATGGAAGGAATACACGTCAAACATAGAAACCCCTCTGCACAACTTTGACATCGCTCAACTCAATACATTTTCATTTTGCGGAAACTGTTAGCGTGCGCAATCCAGACGTGCGAAAGACGAACCAAACTGCGTTGATGCTGCCACTACAAACTTAACCGCCATTCTCATCCATGCAGACAGACAACACGAACTCGCCAGGTTCGTCCATGACTTGAATCCAACTTGCCCGGCCCCCGTTCAGCGCAAAATTCAGCAGCAAATCCACCTCCGTAATTTACCCTTCATCTTCGACAGAATCTTTCAGATTCAAATCCTTAACTCAGAAATAAATGCAGACATTCGTAAGCAACCGAAAAACTTCTGATAGGATGTAAATACTGTCAAATACCAATAATATTATGGAATTTCATTAGGATCCTCGACAACAAAACACAGACATTTAGACCCACATGAGGCAACCGTGCCTCCCAACACTCACACTATTCCATCAGACCAACAACAAGCAGATATACTCGATTAACACTATCCAAACACTTGCCACCCATCGCACCATCAAGACAATATGAGGATACTCAAGCAGTTATACAAGTTTCAGATTGGCACAAATATTGACCCTCTCTTTGCATCAGCTAAGACCATAGCCTCAATCAGGCTGACTCAAAACTTTTCAGCAGCGAGCTCTGATAGCATATCAGACATTCATCGCGAACACATCGGGACTCACAGACATCTGTATCCTCTGCCTTCTACACAGTGCCATACCAAACTCCTGAAAACAAGCAAAAATCACACCATCAGGAACTTCTCTTCCATATCCCCTACCTTCGTATCCATTTAGTTCACGCCCCGCACGGAATGAAGGGCGAAGGAGATGCCGGCCCATCTCCTTCGTCCTTCACTTTTTCTTCCATCCTGAGTTTACCTAAACTTGTATGTGCATCATATATTTAGTTTCAATTTTCTTCAACTTTTCTCAAACTGCCTCTTGACTACTCTCCCAATAGTCGGCGCACACCGGTTGTAAATATTCTCCTTATAGGGAGCTATTAACAGTCAAGTTGCGTTCTTTCATGCAACCTTTTTTACGCATCCTCTTTTTTCTTCTTTCCATCATCAACCCAATCAATATAATCCAAAATTTATCTATAGTTTGGTGCAGAACTAGTTGCTGAGTTAACGTTTTGCGCCTAAAGATCGCCGCATCCGCGGTAAAAAGCCTTGTCAATCTTATCTCCTGCCGAATCCCTCGAAATCTTTGGTGAGACTGGTTCTTAGCAAAATGAATACACTACAGAGCTGTTGTTTACAATTCAGCAGCCAGAACGACTTTCGAACCCCTACCAATAATCGCAAACAACGCTATGCGCAGTACAACTTGCGCGTTCCTCTCCACTCTCTGAACGTGCTGGCCAACGAGCTTCCACTTCCGCTCCGGCGAGACAAACTCTCGCTGCAACACTATTTTACGACTAGGAGCCTAATCAGCAACCAAGCCCCTCAACCACATCACCAACATTTCCGATAAACGACTTTGCGGCTAAAAGAAATGTAGGCCCGCCATTCCTTCTACGCGTGGACAACTTATTGATCTCGCTGGTCATTACTCGCAAGGCTATCAGGCTTTCATTCAATTGCCGAATACTTCAAATCAGCTAACCTACTTGGATGATCAAACCACCGCCGGTTAGCCTAGATTGGCAAATGTACCATAAAGCAACCACTCCAACCATTATATACTGCCAAGAATGTTCGAGGCTGCTCGAGGAACAATATCAAGATTTCGATCATGTATAGTGACTGGTCCAAAACCATTGATGGAGTGAGAGCTGCCGTTGTGTGAGGGTCAACCTCACGTTCGGCTACCTTCCCACAAGAAGCCCCTGTTTTCTCAGCGGAGCTGTACGCACCAAATTAGCCATCTCAATTATAGCATCATTTCACCTCCCCAAACACGTCATATTCTCAGACAGCGTGAGTCCTCTTTACTCAGCTAAAAATTTTGCATTTATGCACACCCCGCCCTACGCAAACTACAAACAATACGACTTCTCTACAATGTCCCAGGCAAGCCATGCGGTCGAATGCTTCTGAATCCCGGGTCACACGGGAATAAGAGGGAATGAGCTCGCAGATTCCCTTGACAGATTGGCGCCCAGCCATCAAGACAGTTCATCATCATACGCTATCGAGATTGGTTCCTTATCATCAACTACCAAATAACCTCCAGATAGAACAATATGTGGCAGCAAGGCGGATAGAAAATGCATGCTTTCAGTCGAACCCTCTGTGGAGAATATGAAACCAAGTTTTCCAACAGGAGAGACCTGTGTCCCGCCTATGCACGGGACACAGGCGCGCTAGCTCAACGAATTCTCTTAAATCCCCTTTGCAATCGACGAAGCCTACTCACTGATCT
The DNA here is from genome assembly GCA_016164225.1 of Gammarus roeselii. Lineage (NCBI taxonomy): Eukaryota > Metazoa > Arthropoda > Malacostraca > Amphipoda > Gammaridae > Gammarus > Gammarus roeselii. Next base: position 5,317 of record SDVV010019427.1, on the reverse strand, counting down.
CGCCTACCGGAATCCATTCATCGCACCATTATCCCAAATCGAAGAACCACGCTCATTGCTAACCAGCACTAAACGCCTTGGTTTGGACCACTATGGCTATGCCCGACCGAAAACAACCCTGCTCTGACCAAAGACAACAAAAGAATCTCTAGTAATACTCTTCGAGCACTACTGATGGCCTGTGGGTGACATTCACAATACAAAGATAATTATTTAGCCCACGCCAGATCAAGTCTTCGCTACGTGGGAGTTCAGTCTCTTACACATGGGAGCCCAGATACTTGAAACACTGAAATTCTTCCAACAACTGTCCATTTAGGAGGACGCTAATACTGCTCGCATCGGCAGTCGTCGAGCATCGCATTACTTTACTTTTACCCACGTTTACTCGGAGCTGCCTCCTCTCACACCCTCTACCAAACTCTGACACCAGCCTACGTAGCTTCTCCTCTGAATCCGCCACCAGAGCCGTATCATCCACAAACAGCAACTGGCTCAACTGCCAACTCCGTCCATTCGCTTCCAACAGCTCCAAGCCACGATCCAGCACACCCGCGTTCACCTCCCTGACCACTTCATTCATATAGAGATTGAACAGCCAAGGAGACATCACGCAGCCCAGTGAAAGTGGGTCTGAGACCAGGCTGCGTGATGTCTCCTTGGCTGTTCAATCTCTATATGAATGGAGTGGTCAGGAAGGTGAACGCGAGTGTGCTGGATCGTGGCTTAGAGCTATTGGAAGCGAATGGGTGGAGTTGGCAGCTGAGCCAGTTGCCATTTGCGGATGTTGCGGCCCTGGTTGCGGATTCAGAGGAGAAGCTATGTAGGGTAGTGTCTTGAGTTTGGTACAGCGTGTGAGAGGAGGAAGCTTCGAGTGAACGTGGGTAAAAGTAAAGTGATGAGATGCTCGAGGATTGTCCATGCGAGCAAAATTAGTGTCCTCCTTAATTGAGAGTTGTAAGGAGTTCAGTGTTTCAAGTATGTGGGCTCCCATGTGGAAAAGACAGAATTAGTGGAAACTGAGGTGAAGGAGGGGTGTAAAGTGTTGGGTGCACTAAAGAGCGTAATGAGCTGCAGGACGTTGGGGATGGAAGCAAAGAGAGGGGCTGTATGAGGGTGTCGTTGTGCCAACTGTGCTGTACGGAGCTGAGACTTTGGGGTGAGAGCAGAGGAGAGAAGAAGGTTGAATGTTTTCGAGTTGAAATGTTTGAGGAGCATGGCTGGAGTGTCACTGAGAGACAGGTTCACTAACGACGTTGTTCGCATCAGAACGGGGATGGTGAAGAAGTTAGACGACAGAGTTGATTCGCGTGTTCTGAGATAGTTCGGGCACATGGTGAGGATGGATTGAGATTGGTGGAAAAGGTGTTGAAGTCAGAGGCGAGTGGACGTAGGCCTAGAGGGAGACCGAAGTTTGGGTGAATGGATGGTGTGAAGCGGGCGATAGGAAGGGGAGACGTGAGTGTGGAGGTAGCAAGAGAGCGTGCACTGATGAGCTTTCCCGCCCTAGGCATATCGTGGGCGAGAGAGGCCCTGTCATCATGACGCGGTGGGCTCAAACCGGTCAAGCAGTCGGGCCCTACTGTCAACACTGACCTTAAACCGCACTCAAGACCCGAAGGGTGTGTTGTGGGGTCCCCGGCCGGACCATTTTGCTCAAAAGAGCTAAGGTGTGCGAGTGTGAGTTCATGAGAGTGTGAGGTGCACCTTGCCGTCGGCCATTCCCCCTAGCTGGGGGATTTCAGCCTAGTGTCTGTATCTGTATCTGTGGAGCTGTCCCATCCTCCGTAAGTGGTTCTTTGTACGTTTGCCGACTGTATGATGTACGCATCGGCGCAAGCCGTGTCCCAACTGCTGAGTGCAATTGCACAGGTAGTTGCGTGGACAGAATCTCGAGGCTTTACTATCTCCCAAAGCCTAACATGAGCACTTCATATCCATCGGTCCCGCACGTACACGGGACCAGACCTCAGACTCTATGGAGATATGATCCCTTTTCTACCTACAGTCCGCTTTCTTGGACTAATATTCGACTATAAACTAACCTGGAAGTACCACGTGCAGCAGCTTAAGATAGACCGCACAGCGATCTATTATTCTTCGGATTGCATCGCACTTTACCTGGGGTGCAGACGGAACATCATTACGTCTTTACCGCGCTATTATCCGGTCCAAAGTGGACTAAGCGAGCGTTGTCTACGGCTCCGCGAAACCAAATATCCTCGAAACATTGGAACCAGTTCACAATCCTACCCTTCCCCCCTGTACTGGAGCTTTCCGCTCCTCCCCTATTGTTAGCCTTCTTTATGAAACTGGTGAGCCTAGTCTTCCACCGCGGCGGGAACAAATCGACCTCCACTTCGATTGCCTTATTCTCGGTCGCCCCACCTCCTCTACATATACCACAATCCGACAGCTTCTTCCTAATCTCGCTCCCTCCTCGAGCTTCTCACAGAGCATTTTGCTGCTCAATGCTCATCTTGAGCGGCCGCGTGTCATGTTGACAGATGTTGCACCCAAAATTTTTGAATTATTTTTTATAGCTTATGCATATCTTCACTGGTGGATCTAAAGACGACAAAGCTGTGGGTTGTGCAGTGGTACTCCCTGAGTGCTTTGCCGCTATGAGACTCCAGCCATTAAAGTCAGTAATCGCGGATATTGCCGAGCTCCTCTTAGCGCCCAATACTCTTCCAGGTGTCAACATCTCAATCTTCATTGATTCGCTTAGCGCGTGATAAACCCTGGAGACTTTCAACAATTGCCACACTACCATTTCGGCAATTTTGCGTTGGCTTGTGCAATCATCTTCCAGGAACAAGAACGTTCGCTTGTGCTGGGTTCCGGGCCACTGTGGGGTGGTGGGCAATGAGCCGGCGGACGAAGCGGCACGAAGAGCTGCAGCGGCGCCTGACTTAACAGAACAGCTTCTACTTCCGTATAACGGCTTCAAAACCCAGCAATTAAACGAGTTGTGCGGATTTCATGGAACATGGAGGGGTCTGGGGTTTCTGTGAGAAATAAATCGCACACTATCAAAGACGCACCTACACCCTGGGTATATTCAAGCCTCCGATCTCGACGGGCTGAGATGATTCTGCGCTGATTGAGAATTGGACATAGACTACAACGCACATACACCAGAAAGAGGTGTCGCCACCCCCATACCGCATGGACTGTTTAGTCCCTCTCACAATAGTCCGTCTTAGCAGAAGGCCCAACTTGGACGGAATGTCGACACAACCCCTTCCCCTGGAACCGGTTCCTCGACCTTTCTAATACACTCCACCTAATGCTTACCGAGTTCGCGCAGGCAATTCAGTGCGGAGCCGCTTCTCAGTTACCTTGGAGAAGTTCGGTGCCAGAAGACATTGACTTCAGTGCACTAGAAAGCCTTGACACTCTAATCTAATCTTACCTTGGAGAAACCAACCTCTTAGCTGAAATCTGATCAGAGTGAATTGATCATCTTTCATCTTACCTACCGATAGACTTCTCCATTCCGGAGGATCAGTGTGTCTTTCCTCACTTTGAACAGAAAACTTTTGTCACCGCTCCCTATAAATTGCGGTGACCAGAGCACGCCACGAGTCCAAGCAATCCCTGAGACGGACTATGACTTGTCGAAGACTTGATGCAGCACTAACTGCTGGTTTAACGTTTAGTACCAAAAGGACATTGACTCCAGTTCAGTAGAAAACCTTGGCACTCTAATCAAATCTTTTGCTTCTGTGGTCGCTACCTCTAATATATTGTCGAGCATTCCGTTCACATAACAGCTTTACTGCCCGGCCTCCATTTATGGCCAGTTCATACCTAGATTTAACAAGATCTGTCATGTGCTAAGTGTTAATAATTGATGAACTTCATTGAACACGCTGTCATGTGCTAAGTGTTAATCATTGATGAGTTTCATTCAATACGCTCTGTCATGTGCTAAGTGTTAACCATTGATGAACTTCATTTAACACGCTGTCATGTGCTAAGTGTTAATCATTGTTGAGTTTCATTTAACACGCTCTGCCATGTGCAAAGTGTTCATTTGATTCGTTTAATATCTCAATTTGTTTATTCAACCGAACTTATTTGAATTTTGTACAGTTGTGATTAGTTGTGCATTATGTGCATATTTTTTCTGTAAATACTTGGAAGTTTCCCTATTCATATACACCAGCTATATGTTAAAACATCTTGATTAATTTCATAATTTGATACCATACTAGAAATATTAACTGTAATTACTTAGTAAAAATGTAAATCGAATTATGTTTTGTTTGATAGAATGCATGCTTTTTCATTTTGAAGAAGCAGAGTATTGTTGTACAATCTTCTTTATTGATGTGTCGATTGATGAAGTTTCTTCATGACCAAATGAGGGCTGGAAGTTTCACATGAACTACGCTACATCTTTTCAATTGGCTTGAACTAAATGAATATTTTGTTTGACTTTTCAATCTGAAATGTTTTCATCTGTTTACTTATTCGAATCTTAATTCATAAATGATTGTCATTTGAACGGTTATGTTCATGTGGAATCCAAGCGGAAAATGTTCTTCCAAGCAAACCTTACCCTACATATGAGCAACAAAAAGCCATAAATAATTTTAAGTTAGGGAATTAAATATGGTTCTTTCTAATATAGCTTTTATTACATGAAATTTCACAATTCTGGGCAAGCAATTTCTAAAACACGAGAAGCATCAGAGCACAGCTAGCGTTATATTATTTGAGTATTGATGCAGGATTATTATCTTATCCATGGCAAGTTCTAAACACGTTGTAGCAGTGCCTCTTTGACGTCGGGCGCTCTTTGGACGTTGACTCGGCGCTAGTAACCGGGATCACTCTACAACTGAATAGCTGCAAAACAAAGTGGCATAAAAAGCAGCCGTTCTTTGGTATTCCTACAAGGCGATTAATCTAAAACTCTATGTCTGTAAAACAAAGTTACATGAAAAGCATCCGTCCAGTATTATCTCTACGAGAATACGTTAGGCGACTTGCATCGCAGCTTTTTATCTTATAAGCAGGCGCATACTCTAAACGCCCTCGATGGTGGAGAACCGATCCAACAGCCATTGGGGTGGATGGATGCTTATTCATTTTATAGATCATTAACACTTTATTTTAGTATTTTATTATTTCTTCTTGCTTGGGCTCTATTATTTTTCTCTGCCCTTTTTTCATGGTGATGAATTTTAAATTTGTTATCATTATTATTATATGTAACGAGGTTGGTTGAGAGAAGGTGACCCAGGGAGAGGAGGTACTCGTGGGATCCGCGGGACTCGAGGACCCGGGGTTTCGGGAGCCCGAG
>SDVV010019426.1:0-13534 GCA_016164225.1 Gammarus roeselii | reverse complement strand
CTATACACCTCGTATGAGTAAACATTACGGTTCAAATGCTATACACCTCGTATGAGTAAACATTACGGGTCAAATGCTATACACCTCGTATGAGTAAACATTACGGTTCAAATGCTATACACCTCGTATGAGTAAACATTACGGTTCAAATGCTATACACCTCGTATGAGTAAACATTACAGTTCAAATGCTATACACCTCGTATGATTAATTATTAAGGTTCAAAACACTACGACTTGAAAAGGCATGGAATCATTTGCAGTTCCGACGCCAACATTCGCATAATGTTCATCTCTATGTATACATATTGGATATCTTAGACCTAATGACTGTGATCCTATAAGCTGCCACCACAGTACAATGTAAGGTTGTTACTAACAGTCTTCTAATGAAGAAGTCTTCGTATTCCGCTCGGTTAATGTTTGTGATGGACGGAGGCCTTTACCCTCCGCTTTAAACATAACTCATTTCGAGCAGCATTGAACACAAGCAAAAAAAAAAAGAACAACCAATAAATGAATGAAAACATAATGCTTCTCAACACAGCCTTCGGTAGTCTACTACCGGTAATTGTAAGTGGTATTTGAAACTGAAGAATCACGGCAAAACAATGTTCAGCATCCGAACTGCAACAGGTAGTGCAGAAGTCCCCAATTCCATGCCACTAGGAGACGTGGGCAACCGATTGCAGTGGAGCTATGAATGCTATTTCATCTTTGATTGGGCAAAGGGAATTCTCATTATCGTAATGTATGTGATTAATGTATGTGAAGGTGGATGTGGAGGTGGATGTGGAGGTGGATGTGGAGATGGATGTGGAGATGGATGTGAAGATGGATGTGAAGATGGATGTGATGATAGATTTGATGATGGATGTGATGATGGATTTGATGATGAATGTGATGATTGATGTGATGATGGATGTGATGATTGATGTGATGATGGATGTGATGATGGATGTGATGATGGATTTGATGATGAATGTGATGATGGATGTGATGATGGATGTGATGATGGATGTGATAATGGATGTGATAATGGATGTGATAATGTATTAGAAAATGGATGTGAAGATGGATGTGATAATGGATGTGATGATGGATTTGATGATGAATGTGATGATGAATGTGATGATGGATGTGATAATGGATGTGATAATGGATGTGATAATGGATGTGATAATGGATGTGATAGTGTATGTGATAATGTATGTGAAGATGGATGTGAAGATGGATGTGAATATGGATGTGATGATGGATGTGATGATGGATGTGATGATGGATGTGATGATGGATGTGATGATGGATGTGACGATGGTGGATGTGACGATGGTGGATGTGATGATGGTGGCTGTGATGATGGTGGATGTGATGATGGTGGATGTGATGATGGATTTGATGATGGATGTGATGATGGATGGGATGATGGATAAGATGATGGATGTGATGATGGATGTGATGATGGATGTGATGATGGATATGATGATGGATGTGATGATGGATGTGATGATGGATGTGATGATGGATGTGATGATGGATGTGATGATGGATGTGATGACTGATGTGATGACTTATGTGATGACTGATGTGATGACTGATGTGATGACTGATATGATGTTGTTTGTGATGATGCATGTGATGATGGATGCGATGATGGATGCGATGATGGATGCGATGATGGACGTGATGATGGTGGATGTGATGATGGTGGATGTGATGATGGTGGATGTGATGATGTTGGATGTGATGATGGATTCGATGATGGATGTGATGATGGATGGGATAATGGATGGGATGATGGATGGGATGATGGATGTGATGATGGATAAGATGATGGATGTGATGATGGATAAGATGATGGATGTGATGATGGATGTGATGATGGATGTGATGATGGATGTGATGATGGATGTGATGATGGATGTGATGACTGATGTGATGACTGATGTGATGTTGCTTGTGATGATGGATGCGATGATGGATGCGATAATGGATGTGATGATGAATGTGATGATGGTGGATGTGATGATGGTGGATTTGATGATGGTGGATGTGATGATGGTGGATGTGATGATGGTGGATGCGATGACGGATGTGAAAACAAAAACGATGATAGTGGATGTCCGATCAAAATTGAAGTGATTGGTACAATTGGTGAAAAAACAAATTCTGCTCCTTTTCAATATTCGTTTCTGAATATCAGTGGATCTAATCATTGAGGCGATCGTATTTGTTCGTGCGATTGTACATTATAAACATCGCAAAATTGTCGACTATTCTGACACAGCAATTGTAATAAATTGAAAAAGTGCACATTTCGCATTTTATAAATTGAGGGTTTATAGAAGGCATTTAATGATCAGTCTAAGGTGCCGTCTAACTTTATAACGGCAAGTCTAAGGTGTCGTCTTCCTTTCCAACGACCAGTCTTAGGTGTCGTCTACCTTTCCAACGACCAGCCTAAGGTGACGTCTACCTTGTTAGCGACCAGTCTAAGGTGTCGTCTTCCTTCCCAACGATCAGTCTTAGGTCTCGTCTACCTTTCCAACGACCAGTCTAAGGTGTCGTCTACCTTTCCAACGACCAGTCTAAGGTGTCGTCTATCTTCCCAACGATCAGTCTACGGTGTCGTCTACCTTCCCAACGATCAGTCTAAGGTATCGTCTACCTTCCCAACGACCAGTCTAAGGTGTCGTCTACCTTTACAACGATCAGTCTACGGTGTCGTCTACCTTTCCAGCGACCAGTCTAAGGTGTCGTCTACCTTTCCAGCGATCAGTCTGTGATGTCGTCTACCTTTCCAACGATCAGTCTAAGGTGTCGTCTACCTTTCCAACGACCAGTCTACGGTGTCTTTTATCTTTCCAACGACCAGTCTAAGGTGTCGTCTACCTTTCCAACGACCAGTCTAAGGTGTCGTTTACCTTTTCAGCGATCAGTCAACGGTGTCGTCTACCTTTCCAACGACCAGTCTAAGGTGTCGTCTACCTTTCCAACGACCAGTCTACGGTGTCCTCTATCTTCCCAACGATCAGTCTAAGGTCTCGTCTACCTTCCCAACGACCAGTCTAAGGTGTCGTCTACCTAGCCAACGATCAGTTAGAGTGTCGTCCACCATTCCAACGATCAGTAAAGGTGTCGTTTAACTCACGGACCGTACATTTTGCAGCCATCTGTTAGAGATCTTCGTGATGCATCCATGAAATATCATTGATTGAACACGGAAAATGACTGATTTAAAATAAAATTAAGCATATTTTGTTGTTCTACGCAAACATGTGTTATATGTGTTGAAAAATTGTAACTTCTTCACAACTTCTGAGGTCGGATTTCAAAATGCTAATTTAAAGCCTAACTTCATAAATATAATAAATACTCGCACGCTCTCTATAGCAGACTGTTCCCATTCTACTAATCCATTTTTTTAAATCTTGGTTGCCTGTTGTACGTTTTGTTGTCAAATTCAACCCCATCAAGAAATGTGTACTCTATAAAGGGTTCAAAGCGTTTTTTTGTAGTTTGATTGTTTACGTAGGCGATGCCGCGTTTACTTTGTGCATGAAGTTTTGATGGGAGACTGCGCTGCGTGGGACCTGGACACACTGATGTTGTAAGCCGATTAACTTGTTGGATAGATGGAAGCTAAACAAATGCATCAAGGTACCACAGAAATAATAACTTGGGTATAATTCAATGCCCACAAGTAATTAAGGGGCTTTTTTTATATGCCACTCGAATGGATACGCAACCCTGATCTCTTCTGTCTTCCGGTCTGTCCGACCGCCTGTTTTTCTGTTGTAATTCTCACCTAAAAATCTCAAATAAGATGTTACGACTGAATCATGACATACAATACACCGTTGGATAGCTCATGTGGAGTACTAAATCATCTCTAACGTTTCTTTCGAACTTCGAATATTTAAATTAGTACAGATAAAGCCACTTGTCCGAATCCCCCAGAAAAGGCGGTGGCCGACGGCAAGGCACACTTCACACTCTTCTCATACACTCACACTCCCACAACTTAGCCCTTTTGCACTGAAGGGTCCGGCCGGGAGGCCCTGCAACGAGGTCAGTGTCGGCGGTCCGAGGTCAGTGTCGGCAGCAGGGCCCGACAGTTTGACTGATTTACTTCTCTTTCAACGAGATGCCAAGGGCGGGAAAGCACATCATGGCAGCGTCAAGAATCATCCGTTCACAATCATTCTCCACTCACGCATATTCATTGCACGTTCTCTCGTTACCTCTAAACTCAAGTCTCTTCTTCCTATCGCCTGCCTCACGCCTCTGCCTTCATCACCCCTTTCACTAATCTCCCTTCATCCATCCTCACTATGTGCTCGAACCATCTAAGAACACGCGAATCAATTCTGTCCTCTAACTTATTCACCATCCCCGTCCTAGCTGGCACCACGTCGTTACTGATCCTGTCTCTGAGCGTGACACCAGACATGCTCCTCAAATATTTATTCATGAAGACATTCATCCTTCTTCTCTCCTCAGCTTCCAACCCCCAAATCTGTGCCCGTAGAGCACAGTTGGGACAACTACACCCTCAAATCTTTTCGTTTCCATTCATCTCACTCACCTCCACTACTTCTCTTCCTCCTCCCAGTCTTTTGTTCCCCTTCCACGTATGCCTCCATCTCCATCGTCCTACAACTCATTACACTCTTTAGTGTACCCAACACTTCACACCCTTTCTTCACTCCACTCACGGCTTCAGTTCAGTTCCCACTAGTTCAATCTTCTCCTCGTGGGAGCCCAGATACTTAAAACACTGAACTTCCTCCAGCAACTCTCCATTTAGGAGTACACTTATTCTGCTAGCATAGGCATTCCTTGAGCATATCATAAATTTACTTTTACCCACGTTTACGCGAAGCGTGAACATGGATGTGTGAGAATAGTAAAGTAAAAGGAGCATCTCCTCACTTTTCTATGCTCACACACTCTACCAAACTCCTATACTAGCCTTCCCAGCTTCTCCTTTGAATCTGCCATCAATGTCGTATCATCCGCAAACAATAACTAGTTCAACTGTCAACTCCGTCCATTCGTTTCCATTAGCTGCAAGCCATGACCCAATACACTCGTGTTTACCTCCCTGATCACTCCATCCATATAGAGATTGAATAGCCAGGGAGACATAACTCACCCTTGTCTCAGACCCCCTTTCACTATTAACCAATCACTCACCTCGAGTCCCACTGCGACCCATGCTCTGCTGTCAACGTAGAAACTCTGAACTGCTTTCAATAGGTTTCCGCCCACTCCATCCAAACGAAACACTCTCAACAGCGCTTCCTTGCCAACCTTGTCGTAGACCTACCCTAAATCAAAGAGGGCCCAGAACACATCCTTCCCCGTCGCAAGGTACTTCTCACAGACTTGTCTTACGACTAAAATCGGATCGGTACACCTTCTACCACTCCTTAAGCCACACTTTTCCTTTCCAATTTTCCATCCGTCCAGTCTGTAATCCTGTAGATCAGCACTCGCCCGTATAACCTTCCGACCACACATTATAAACCCATAGCAACAATGGCAGCTTCTGTCATACTCGACATTCAACCACTCATCAAAATACTCGCCCACCTTTTCCGTACAATACCACTTCCGTCAACAACTGCCCGTTTCATCTTTCACCCTCTCCTCCTTTCCGGTCTCTCCCTTCTCATGTTCTTAACCTCTTGCCAGAAAATCTTTTTGTTCTCAAAGTTTTGGCGCATCCATTTCCCCCACCTAGCATCAGTGTCCCTTTCAGCTCTCCTCACCACTCGCTTCACCTCTTTCCTTTCTTCTTGGAAGTTGTCATGGGCAATCACCGGTCTCGCTTGCAACCACTGTTCGAAAGTTTTTTTTTTCTGTGTCACCGCCAGTTTGACCTCCTTGTTCCACCACTCGCAGCCCCTCCGTCTGCACCCGTCCACACGGCGGATACCACACACAATTTCGAACATCTCAACAAGGCATCTCTGAACGTCTTTCATTCTTCCTCCACATCTTGCAGGTCCTGCCCTCTCATGTTGTCAAATTCCTCCCTCAACGCCTTCTGGAACTCCTCCGCTCTGCATTTCCAATACAGCTCATTCACCTTCCCTACTTCTCTTCCTCCTCCCGGTCTTTTATTCACCTTCCACCTATGCTCCAGTCTTAATATTTTTTCCATCAGCAGATGGTCAGACACTCCTCCACCTTCCTCTCTCAACACCCGCAAATCCAACAGCCTCCCCACCACTCCCCTCGAAATGAGCACAGAATTCATCACGTTTCCGACGACCAGCTCCTTCTCTATGCACTGACCTATTAGGTCTTCTCAACTGTCATTTCTACCAGGAACGCCATGTCTCACTGTCACATTTTCCACCATTGCATCTCCAACTCTCGCATTAAGGTCGCCTAGTACAACCACATTGAATTGATTTCCAAAACTCTTAATACACTCGCACAGGTCAGTCCAAAATTGCTCCCTCTCCTCCTCACTCCTCTGGGTACCAGGTCCTTAAGCACACAAAAATGCCCATTTTTCCACGACTAACTCAACTTTTACCCACATCAATCTTGAGGATCCCTCTTTCGATTCAGTAACGCTACTAGCCAGTCGATCACTCAATATCAACACCACACTTTCTCGACCGCAGCCTTCTTCCACGTCCGACTTTCTTCCACCTACCACTGCCTTACCCTTCAACTTCGTCTCAATCAGCGCCAACACATCAAACTTCCTCTTCACAAACATCTCATAAGCTCTCTCCTCTTTGCTTCATTCGTACTACAGCCACGTACATTCAGCGACCCTAACAATAAGGTTAGGAGAAGCGTGAGTCACTCTTCCCACCGCTCGTCTTGCCGTCTTTTAGGGAGAATTTAACAGAGGAGGGGGATTCTCAGCCGCCTTGCTCTGCCCCTTGTTAGTCGCCTTTTACGACATGCAGCAGTTGCGGTAGCTGATTCGAACTCTCCGGCTACAGGGTTCCACCTTTAGTCGCCTTCTACCGCACGCAGGGATTACGGTAGCACGATTCTAACATCCTGTCACGGCGTATGAAAGGTAATATTTCTCATATCCAAAAATCTGTAGAAACCATCGTCTCCATCTACAGTTTTACGGCCAACATGACATGCAATGCATTATTTGAAAAGTCTTGCAAAGTATGACGATGGAATTAAATTTATTTTACATCAATTTCAGAGTCTTTGATTTTTTTATTGTGCTTCACGTAGTGCGTGTATTCGATTCATCTTTCCTACATCAATTTTTAGCAAAATCGTGTAGGAAGCGTTTTCTGGCGTTCAACGTTCTGCCTGACGATTAGCCGAGTAGATGTGCTCAGCCAATCGTGACGTACCCTATGAAAATAGAGCGCGTTGACTTGTCCTGTTAACGGCTGTGGGTGAACCCACACAACCTCTCGACGACATCACCGGGCCAGTGTTTGCCCCTAACATCTCCTCGACCCAGTGTTTGTTTGCTCAGGAGATTGGCTTCTCCGGCTCCAAACGTTGTTCTGATTCCCTCCCCCCCCCTCAATGCCTTTCACCCATAAGAGTAAGGTGGAGGAGGTGGGGATAATACCTTTAATATTATGGGCTTACTGCCTGCATGAGTTTATTTCAAAGACTTTTGCTATCTAGACAGGAAAAAAACAGGTTCTGAAACATCAGTCAAGCCCCGTATTGTTGAAGTTTATTCTTCTTGATCAACTATTAGAAGGACCTCTAAATAAAATTTGCAGTTCAAAATCATTGTAAATCAAACCAATGTTTAGTATTGTCATGATTCTAGATAACACCATAAAAATCTAGAGGGTGGGACGCACGCATTTTTTTATGTAAATGTACGCAAACTGGTGGTACAGTAAAAAATTAACTGATTGGATACTATTTTCGAGCCAGATCCTCAAGCTGAAAATTCTCGACGTCATAGACTGCTTTTCTTTGTTCATGTGAGAAAAATGATTCATATCGTCACGAACATTTTACTTAAAAATGTGATACCTTGAAAACCGGTTGTACAATCGTTCAAATTTTTTTACTTCAACATATCACGACAAACATTTTAACGCACGCTCGCCCTGCAAGCGAAACATTCTTTGGTTGATTTGTGCTTGAATATTAAATTGATGCAAACTGGCCACTTTTATACAATCACTTTCAAAGGAGATAAGTTTGAAAATATGAGAGCGAAACCATGTAAAATAATGATCCGCAGTTGCTGAGTTTGAGATGTTATTAGCCCGCTGCGCTTGTGATGTCAATAGCCCGCTGCGCTTGTGACGTCAATAGCCCGCTGCGCTTGTGACGTCAATAGCCCGCTGCGCTTGTGACGTCAATAGCCCGCTGCGCTTGTGACGTCAATAGCCCCCTGTGCTTGCGACTTCAATAGCCCCCTGTGCTTGCGACTTCAATAGCCCGCTGCGCTTGTGACGTCAATAGCCCGCTGCGCTTGTGACGTCAATAGCCCGCTGCGCTTGTGACGTCAATAGCCCGCTGCGCTTGTGACGTCAATAGCCCACTACGCTTGTGACGTTAATAGCCCACTACGCTCGTGACGTTAATAGCCCACTACGCTTGTGTTGTCAATAGCCCCCTACGCTTGTGACGTCAATAGGCCACTACGCTTGTGACGTCAATAGGCCACTACGCTTGTGACGTCAATAGCCCACTACGTTTGTGACGTCAATAGCGCACTACGTTTGTGACGTTGCGTGCTCTCTACGCGTGAGACGTCACTAGCCCACTGCGCTTGTGACGTCACTAGCCCACTGCGCTTGTGACGTCACTAGCCCACTGCGCTTGTGACGTCACTAGCCTGCAACTTCGAAAGACATTTTGCAACAGGCAACAGGCGTTTGACATCCTATTCGAGAAATGTTTCACAGCAAACTCGACCATTTTAACAGTGAAACAATCGTGGCCACAAGTAAGCGTTTTTATTTTGCCAAATTTCATCAATCGTCGGCTAACGCAAATCAACGTGTTCCTTGGACAAGTATATTTTGAAGTCTTAGAAAACTAAACCTTGAAAATGTTTACTGTAGATGACCCGAATCCAGCACTCGCAGGTGACCTGCAACCAGTGCTTGCAGGTGGCCTGTAACCAGTGCTTGCAGGAGGCCTATAACCAGTGCTTGCAGGTGGCCTGTAACCAGTGCTTGCAGGTGGCCTGTATCCAGTGCTTGCCGGGGCCTGTAACCAGTGCTATCAAGTTACCTGTAACCAGTGCTTACAGGTGACCTGTAACCAGTGCTATCAGGTGATCTGTAACCAGTCCTTGCAGATAACCAGTAACCAGTGCTATCAGGTGACCTGTAACCAGTGCTATCAGGTGACCTGTAACCAGTGCTTGCAGGTGACCTGTAACCAGTGCTTGCAGGTGACCTGTAACCAGTGCTTGCAGGTGACCTGTAACCAGTGCTGGCAGGAGACCTATAAACAGCGCTATCAGGTGACCTGTAACCAGTGCTTGCAGGTGACCTGAAACCAGTGCTTGCAGGTGACCTGTAACCAGTGCTTGCAGGTGACCTGTAACCAGTGCTTGCAGGTGACCTGTAACCAGTGCTTGCAGGTGACCTGTAACCAGTGCTTGCAGGTGACCTGTAACCAGTGCTGGCAGGTGACCTATAAACAGCGCTATCAGGTGACCTGTAACCAGTGCTTGCAGGTGACCTGGAACCAGTGCTATCAGGTGACCTGGAACCAGTGCTATCAGGTGACCTGTAACTAGTGCTTGCAGGTAACCTGTAACCAGTGCTATCAGGTGACCTGTAACCAGAGCTTTAATACTCTTCGTTAAATCCCCAAAAGATTCCAAGTGTAATTGTTGTACTGTTTTTCTGGAAATATTCTGAAATTTTTTCACGTTTCGCTGTATAATAATTTAATTAAAGGCATTAGATTATTCAATTAATGTAATCATTTTTTTGCTGAGACTTTTTTTATTCAATTCAATGCATGTTGCGTATACTCGGAAAACTTGAACGAGATAAAAGACTTTTTCTTCAGAACTATCACAAACTCTGTAACATCCGCGTATATAATTTTAGTTAATGTGCACATTTAAGGACCATTAATCAGCTGCGGACCAGTGCTTGGTTAATGGTATTTATGTTCTGCACGAACGCCTTCTGCTCCTACAGCGATGGTAATAGTACCATATTAAAGACACCATTCAAAATTGCTGGTTTCACTTTCTATAGAGGGGATGGAAGAGTTAAATGAATTCTTTATATTTCATGGAATATATACAAAATATCGTAGTGATTGGTTAGCACGTACCCAAGCGGTATGGTATTATTTTTTATTTTAAATCTATACATAAATATCCATGTTATAGAAGTGGAAAAAATGTTTTGAATTATGAGCTTGTTATATAAGCTTTCTTGACCAAACCACAATCTTCGAACCACTTTATGATGTGTAACGGCTCGATGTTTCCTTCACCATATAATGACACTAGAAATGTACAAGGCATTATGAACCCTGAACTCCATTATCTCCGATACTCTGCTAACCGAGCCCCACGTTGTCCCGACCATTACTAAAGGTTATAGTTGGTGGCCTTATTCATCCTTTGCATGCGCAAGTTCGATGTATTTGTTCACCAATGAACATGTCCATCATTAATGACCACCTCCGCGGAATTAGCATTATCAATGTACTTCTATTCCAGTGATGGTCTTTAGGAGATGAGACTTTTATCAGACTCTTTTATGCCATGGGACTGACATGCACTATTCTGTTTATACGACGTGCGATATGAGATAATAAAATAATCTTCAGGGTATTCTCATGACTTCTTCCTACTCCTGATCGCTTATATTTCATACATCTATTTCATTTACAATTCGGGTTATCTCTTCTATTTAATTAATTATTCTTCAAATGGTGTCCGTCCTTCTCAATCTCCCGCCATGTTTACATTTCTAACTAATCCCATCCTTCTTACTCCTAATTTCTATTCCCGTTGATTTCTTTTCCCTTCAATTCCCGTCGGTGTGAAGGCGTCCGCAATAAAAGGAATCTGAGCCGTTAATTCCAAGTCTGGGCCAACTTTAGCTAATTTAGCCCTTCAAATGGTGACGATGACAGAAACTTTTCCTTGGTGGGTGATACTTTTCCTTTTTGAGTGTTCTTCTTAAATGTGCCTGATGACTCATGGTATTGTTTGTCCTTCCAGCTGACACTGATGAGTTATAGAATCCTTGGTCTTAGTGAGTAATATAGCTTGTAGTAATTAAGTCTTCACGTACCCATGCAATGGGTTAGTGAAGATGATGTTCTCTTGTGAGGATCTCTCGATAAGGTTTTATTTAAAAAATGCTCGTTTCAAATGCCATTTGCAAACTAAGTTTGAGTACACCCATTAGAATTTTTAGTTAAATAAATGAACGAAACCTCAACTTTAATATTCGAAACTCTCAAGTGATTCATTCAATGATGCCATAAACACCATTTCCAGTTCCTTGCCTTCCACGGGGTAGGCCACGGCGACACAGAGCATCAACTTTCCGTTTTTAAATACCTGGTAACTTGAATATCAGCTAAATATAATAAGAAATATCCGCAATTAAATACCTAATTTAGAATCAATATTCTAGAATACTCATCGAAAAATGACCAAATGTTCTCGTCTTGTCACCGTCCAATGCCATCCAATGATCTGTCTGTTGTGCGCACGCGATGTCCATTTGCATTGAACGACTCACATGCGTACAATACAAATGATAGCATCACGCGAGTACCGTTCCCCATCCACTCTTAATAAATAATATCATTTCATGTAACTCTTTAATCACTGTTAGACTACATCAACATCTTTTATATCAACATCACAATTATTGTAGGAGAACTCCATTCATATTACTATGAATATATAGGTGTTGGCATTTATTTAATGGTATATTGTGTATTCCATTCGGTTCCATGAAGGACAAGCCAGCCGTACCATTTTTAAGTTGCAATCGCCATCATAAAAGGTAACATTGCTCTCTATTCTTCTCTTGGAGAACTCCGTCCATCTGCGTTTTGTACTCCCCCACTGAATTATACTGATTGTCGTCCATATATGTGTGAATTTGTATGTGTACATGTATATGTATTTGTATATATATGTACGTGCTTGTATTTGTATATTAGTATGAATATATAGGTGTTGGTATTTATTTAATGGTATATTGTGTATTCCATTCGGTTCCATGAAGGACAAGCCAGCCGCCTTCTAGAGATGAGCTGCGATGTATTCATTAATTTTGGATTCATCAATCCCATGCCCATGAGTTTCTCACTTAAAAATATAGCACATATTGTGAAAACTGCTTTGCAACACGAAGTTGCTACAAATCGGCCGCCGACAGGAGATGTGCTGTCACAAATTCATTTTTGTTTATCGCTTCGCTTATTCAAATACGGCATTTTAAAAAATAAGTTTGACGTGTTAGACTTAAGTATTAAAACCCCATTGCTAGACGATGGAAATAAAAGATTGAATAATAATAATAGTAATTCAATTGTCTCATCTGCAATCGTTCCAGTAACTCTCCTAGTTAGACATTTGATTTCAGGGAACCAAATATATTTTGTAACAATATGCCCTGGTGACAGTGAACGAGTAGACTTGACGACTAGACTTGACGACTAGACTTGACGACTAGACTTGACGACTAGACTTGACGACTAGACTTGACGACTAGACTTGACGACTAGACTTGACGACTAGACTTGACGACTAGGCTTGACGACTAGGCTTGGCGACTAGGCTTGGCGACTAGGCTTGGCGACTAGGCTTGACGACTAGGCTTGACGACTAGGCTTGACGACTAGGCTTGACGACTAGGCTTGACGACTAGGCTTGACGACTAGGCTTGACGACTAGGCTTGACGACGACTAGGCTTGACGACGACTAGGCTTGACGACGACTAGGCTTTTTGACGACTAGGCTTTTTGACGACTAGGCTTTTTGACGACTAAGCTTTTTGACGACTAGCCTTTTTGACGACTAGGCTTTTTGACGACTAGGCTTTTTGACGACTAGGCTTTTTGACGACTAGGCTTTTTGACGACTAGGCTTTTTAACGACTAGGCTTTTTGACGACTAGGCTTTTTGACGACTAGGCTTTTTGACGACTAGGCTTTTTGACGACTAGGCTTTTTGACGACTAGGCTTTTTGACGACTAGGCTTTTTGACGACTAGGCTTTTTGACGACTAGGCTATTTGACGACTAGGCTATTTGACGACTAGGCTATTTGACGACTAGGCTATTTGACGATTAGGCTATTTGACGACTAGTCTTTTTGACGACTAGTCTTTTTGACGACTAGTCTTTTTGACGACTAGTCTTTTTGACGACTAGTCTTTTTGACGACTAGTCTTTTTGACGACTAGTCTTTTTGACGACTAGGCTTTTTGACGACTAGGCTTTTTGACGACTAGGCTTTTTGACGACTAGGCTTTTTGACGACTAGGCTTTTTGACGACTAGGCTTTTTGACGACTAGGCTTTTTGACGACTAGGCTTTTTGACGACTAGGC
>SDVV010019425.1:0-13534 GCA_016164225.1 Gammarus roeselii | reverse complement strand
TATATATATTCTCCAACCGGAGATGGCAGCTGTTATGACTGCCTTTTCATTATGCGCATGGAGACGTTGCAATAAATCTCGATGCAATAGGATTACACATATGTTTGAAACTTGTTTATACCGCTATTATTTTATAAATCATGAAATGAAGCCTTATTCCCAAAACCATTTGGAAATAAATTACCCTAATGTACTTTGACAGTTTGTTTTTCTCTTATTACCTACGACAAGTAGAATTAATGTAGGTAGGTGATTGCATCTGCTCGACGAATATATTTAATAATTTATTTGCGATATTGAACTCATTCATTGCTCATTGAACATGTTTATCATAAATTACTTGTTCAGGCAACATGTAACCTGTAAAATACTACGATGATCAGGTGTAAGGCGTTCTGCTTAGATATCAGCTATCAATGGGAGGCCTGGTAACGTGAAACTTACAGATACAGATACAGACACTAGGCCCCATCCCCCAGAAAGCGGGCTGGCCTCACGCCCTCATACGCTCACACTCACACATCTAAGCCCTTTTGTGCTAAAGGGTCCAGGCGGTAACCCCGCATAACACACTCTGGGTCACGAGTGCAGTCCGAGGATCCGTTGTCAGCAGCAGGGCCCGACAGTTCTCACTGGTTTGCTCCCCGCCGCGTCAAAATGGCCGCCCCCCTTCCCCCCCCATCCCGCCCACGGTCATCCCGACAAGGGCGGGAAAACACATCAGAGCAGCGGCAAAATCAACCGTTCACAACCATTCTCCACTCACGCCTGTTCATTGCACGCTCTCTAGCTACTTCTACATTCATGTCTCTCCTACCTAACGCCTGCTTTACACCATCCATCCACCAAATTTCAGTCTACCTCTAGGCCTGCGACCACTCGCCTCCGCATTCATCGCCATTTTCGCCAATCTTCCTTCATCCATCCTGTTTGTGTGCCCGAACCAGCTCAGAACACGCGAATACACTCAGTCCTCCAACTTCTTTACTATCCTTGTTCCGATTCAAACCTCGTCGTTGGTGATCCGGTCTCTCAGCGTTAATCCAGCCATGCTCCTCAAACATTTCATCTCGAAAAATTTCCACCTTCTTCTCTCCTCTGCTCTCACCCTCCAAGTCTCAGCTCCGGAGAACACAGTTGGGACAACAACACCCTCATACAGCCCTTTCTTTGCTTCCATCCTCAACGTCCTACAGCTTATTACACTCATCGTTGCACCCAACACTTCACACCCCTCCTTTACTCGCTCATTCACTCGCTCCTTCACTTCAGTTTCCACTAGTTCAGCTATCTCCACTTGGGAGACCAGATACTTAAAACACTGAACTTCCTCCAGGAGCTCTCCATTTAGGGTGACACCAATTTTGCTCGCATCGACAGTCCTCGAGCATCTCATTACTTTACTCTCACCCACGTTCACTCGAAGCTTCCTCCTCTCACACACTACCAAACTCAGACACTAGCCTACATAGCTTCTCCTCTGAATCCGCAACCAGGGCCGTATCATCAGCAAATAGCAACTGGTTCAACTGCCAACTCCGCCAATTCGCTTCCAACAGTTCCAAGCCACGACCCAGCACACTCGCGTTTACCTCCCTGACCACTCCATCCATATAGAAGTTGAACAGCCAGGGAGACATCACGCAGCCTTGTCTCAGTCCCACTTTCACTGCGCGCCAATCACTCACCTCGCTTCCTACTCTGACACATGCTCGGCTGCCAGCATAGAAACTCTGCATCGCTCTCAACAGTTGTCCGCCCACTCCATACAAACGCAACACCATCCGCAGCGCTTCCCTGTCAATCCTGTCGTATGCCTTCTCCAGATCCATGAAGACCCAGAACACATCCTTTACTTTGGAAAGGTACTTCTCACATACCTGTCTCACTGCAAAATTCTGATCGGCACACCCTCTACCACTCCTAAAGCCACACTGTTCCTCTCCAATTACGCAGTCCGTACAGTCTCTTATCCTTTCGATCAGCACTCTCCCGTACAACTTACCAACCACACATAACACACTGATACCTCTCGAGTTGCAGCATTCATTTTTATCTCCTTTGACCTTACTTATACACATAATTAATTTTATTCTAGCCAACACAGAAAGGGCTACAAGAAACAAAATATATAATTCAACATTTACCTCAAAATGTATAAGCAATAGAGAAATCACCGATCGTAACGCTTACTTCGATTACCCAGAGCCTTCCCCTTGATGGCAGGGAGTTTCCACGATCATAATTGGAGTTTAGTGAAACAAAATTGGATACTGTGACGTGTAATTAATTGACTACTCAGCCACGATTATATCAGATTCTGTATAATTACCTCTTTTAGCTTGAATGGATCTGAGGTGTGTTTGGAGTGCAGAGGGGTTCATTTAGTCCGAGATGAATCATTCATCGACCGTTTTCTTTGAGAGCCTACGTCAACCCACTGCGGTATTTGACAGAAACATATTTTCCTCATATGTGCATTTGCTAAAGGATTGTAAACAAATAAATCGGGTTTTGAAACTGGCACAAGTCACTCTGGATTTGTAGCCTGAGTCACCTTGTGACTTATCCGAGTTGCATGGCAGGGAAAATTATTAACCTACAGAAAACACGTTTTTTTCCGTTTGATTAACTGAAGAAAAAGTTGTAAAAAGATATTCCACTGAATGCCATTGTTATTTCTAATACTTTGTTCGCATGATCATTTTCTTTCTCATTTATGACGGAATTTCTAACATGTTGAAGCAATCGAATGGGTGTTCGATGCCGAACTGATCCAAAATATTTGTTGGTCTTGTTGGCGAGACTTAGATCAATTTCAGGGGCCTTAACTTCTCCAATAGTTTGTCTGCGCAATGTTCTCCCCCAAGCAAACACAAACCTGTCAAATCACGTTTTTATGCATACTCAATCATTGTGTGATATGTAGAAACTGATTCAAGATATGTGTTGGTAAATAATATAATGATAAAATTAAAACTCACATTGTTTTGTAAAAGATATCACATTCTATGTGTATCAAGCATGATACATAATTTTTTTGTATGAAAACTGTTTAAGATACAGTCATTATTATATTCACTTAGTGATACATAACTATAGGGAATTCGTGCAGAGTCGAAACTCCACACCCTTTCTAAAATGGCTATTTACTGCAACACTCCGACGGAGGAACAGGAACTGGTCTTTGGAAACCGCTTGTTCTAGAAGCAAGATATCCACAAGTACACATAGGTTGTGATGGCCTATGTTGCAGTGGTGGAGAGTGCGCTGAAGGATTTTGTGCTGATTGCAAGGAGAGTGGTGGGCAGGGTGATGGGTGTGAGGGTGTAGAGAGAGGGGTGTGGAGGAGTGTCTGACCATCTGCTGGTGGAAGGAGGATAAAGAGAGGAGCAGAAGTGGAAGGGAACAAAAGATTTGGAGGAAGAAGAGAGGTAGTGAAGATGAGTGGACTGAATGTGGAAAGCAGATTTGAGGACATCCAGCAGGCGTTGACGGAGGAATATGACAGCGTGAGAGGGCAGGACTTAAGAGATGTTGAGGAAGAATGGGAGACTTTCAGAGATGCGTTGATGAAATGTGCAAAAATTGTGTGTTGGGGGCGACGCGTGGGCAGGTGTAGAAGAAAGTGCTGCAAGTGGTGGAACGAGGAGGTCAAACTGGCGGTGGCCTGGAAGAAAAGAGCCTGTGGGGAGTGTTTGCATCCGAGGGCGGTGTGGCCTTCGGCAACTATAAAGAGAAGATAAAAAAAGTGAAGCGAGGGGGTTAAGAGAGGTAAAGGGGACGATGATGCCATGTAGAGCAGACGGTTGTATCAGAATCTTAAGGAGAACTAAAGCATGCTCTGTAAAGAGGTGAAAATTGTGAGAAAGAGGGACACCGCAAAGGAGAAGGTGGTGAGAGATGAAAATGGCTAGTTTTTGGGCTAGGTGTTGGGTATTGTATTATGATGACTTGCTGAATGTCGAGGATGTCAGAGAGGCTGATATTGTTGCTGTGGGTGGTTGTGCATGGATAAAGGGTTTTGGTGAGAGACTTGTTGCGGATATTTCTAGGGAAGAGGTGCAGGAGGCAGTAGAGGTGATGAAATCAGGGAAAAGCCCTGGTTTGCATTGCATTAAGACTGAGTGCCTGAAAAGGTTTGGAGTAACGATTGTTGAATAGCTGGTGAGGGTACTGAATCTGTGTTGTGTATTAGGCTTGGTGCTGATTGAGTGTCACAGTGTTTGAATTAACCCGCTATATAGGGTTAAAGAAGATAAAAATGAGTGCTACAACCCGAGAGGAATAAGTTTGTTATATGTGATCGAAAAGTTGTACGGGCAATGCCTGATCTACAGGATAAGAGACTGTACGGATGGTGAAATTGGCGAGGACATGAATCCCTTTATTGAAGTCAGACAAGTCAGTGATAAGTACTTTGCGAAGAGAAAGGATGAGTTCTGGACCTTCATGGATTTGGAAAAGACCTACAACATGGTCGCCAGTGAAGAGCTGTTGAGGGTGTTGCGTTTGTACTGATTGGGCAAAATTTGTTAATGCGGCTCAGAGTTCCTATGTTTACAAGTGTTTACAATGGAAGAAGACAACAATAGGGCGATTGGCCCAAACTAGGTTGCCTTATGATGGCAAGAGGATTATTTCCGAAGTAGAACGTCTATGAGAGCTTCATGTGCAATTTGTTTTCATACATCAAGAAATGGAACGGTTTAGCTATTTATCGGCGATTTATGTTGAACTTGTCTATACGCGACTTGAACGTTTTCGATTGTATTGCTGTTTACATCCTACGCTGGGAGTATTGTTCCATTCTTCGACAACTCTTCGTGAAGAAAGTGCGCGTGATGTCGGGTGAGAAACGTTTCCCAACGACTTTGAATCCATTGTTCATAGTCACTCCGTTCGTAGCTGGAGTGAAATGGCTCGCACGGGTGACGTTTTTTTTTGCCCTCCATAATCTTCCACACTTCGATCATGTCGCCTCTTACTCGACGTTTCTCTAGAATAAAAAGATTGAGTACACGTAGCATGTATTAGTACGATTTATTCCGCAGCGAAGGGATGAATTTGTTAGCTCTACGTTGAACCTTCTGTTATATATTAACGTCTTATCTAAGATATGGAGACCAGAATTGAACGGAGTATTCGAGATGCAGTCCAGCAAATGTATTGTATAACTTGAGCATACTGTGCGTTTTTTTTTATCCGAGATAGTGCGGAATATCATACATAGCATTTTGTGGCTTTACATTGCTTGCTACTTTTCAAGACGTCACTAATGATGACACCTAAATCTTTTTCTCATGTGACAGGGATGAGTTTATTTCCGGACATTGAATATTCGTGCTTGAGGTAATGAGGACCTATGTGCATAACTTTACATTTGTCTACATTAAAATTCATTTGCAACTTTTCTGGCCAATCAACAAATTTGTTCATGTCTAGTTCGAATAGCTGTTACTCGAGTTCAGTTTGCCTTTTTCCTTCTATCTTAGTATTGTCTGCAAATTTACTAATGTTAGAGAGTAAATTGCCATCGAGGTCGTCAATCAAAATTATAAAGAGAATTGGACCTAACATGGATCCCTAACAATACCTCAGGGTTGGCAGCAGAGCATGTGTCAGAGTGTGGAGCGAGGTGAGTGTTAGGTTTACATTGAAAGTGGGTCTGAAACTTGGCTGCGTTATGTCCCCTTGGCTGCTCCATCTCTTCATATATGAACAGTTAGTGTAAGGGGTCCTTGCTTAGAGCTGTTGGATGCGAATGGGCGTAGTTGGCAAGTGAGACAGTTACTGTTTGCGGATGATACGACACTGGTGGTTGATCAGAGGATAAGCTGTGTAGGCTAGTATCGGAGTTTGGTAGAGAGAGTGGGAGGAGGACGCTTCGAGTGAACGTGGGTAAAAGTAAAGTAATGAGATGCTCGAGGAATATCAATGCGAGCAGAATTAGTATCCTCCTAAATGGAGAGTTATTGTAGGAAATTCAGTATTTTAAGTATCTGTGCCCTCATGTGGAGAAGTCTGAACTAGTGTAAACTGAGCTGAGGTCGCAAATAAAGGAAAGGTTTGAAGTGATATGTGCATTGAAAAGTGTGATGAGCTGTAGGACGTTGGGGATGGAAGCAAAGAGAGGGTTGTATAAGTGTAGTTGTCCCAGCTATGCTCCACGGACTGAGACTTGGAGGTTGAAAGCAAAAGAGATATGAAGGTTGAGTGTTTTCGAGATGAAATATTTAAGGGTATGACTGACGTCACGCTGAGAGCCAGGATTAATAACGACGTAGTTCGAATTAGATGAGGACGGGGAAGAAGTTAGAGAGAAGAGCAAATTCACGTGTTCTGAGATGTTTCGGACACATGGTTCGGATGGATAAAAGGAGATTAGTAATAAGGGCGATGAAGGCTGATGTGAGTGAGCGGTGGCCTAGAGGTAGAACAAAGTTTGGTTGGATGGATGGTGTGAAGCCTGCGTTGGGAAGGAGAGACTTGAGTGCGGGGTTAGAGAGAGAGATTGCAAGGTACGGGCATGAGTGACGCTGCCCTGATGAGCTTTCCCGACACTGGCGTTTCGTTGAGAAACGGGATGGGGGTGGGTGGGGGAGCCGGCTCACTATGAAGCAGCAGGGATAAACCAGTCACACAGTCGGGCCCTTTTGCTGACAATTACCTTGGACCGCACTCATGACTAGGAGTGTAAGTTGCGGGGATTTCCGGCCGGATCCCCGTTGGCCACCCCCCTGTGTCTGTACCTATTGTGTCTGTGCCTATATTTTTTTTACCTATTAGCGCCTAAATTTGATCGGAACGATTATTTTTCTATTGAAGCTTCTTGCACCATAAGTATTTTGTACCTAAATCTAATAGGCCGCACCAACACGATTGGGGAGGAAGTTGATAAAACCGATACGATAAGCGCTAGCCAGCCTGACGTTGCCACGACACACCAATGCAACGGTCGAATAGGGAACAGCTCTTCTAGTACAACATCGCGCACTCCTAAAGTAACAGGGTCGCGTTTAAATGTCCTTTGGCATCGACACAAATTGGATTACAGTTTAGGCCCGAAATTCATGAATGAAAGTAATCGTGGAACTTCTTGCTTGTGGTGTTTGTTCCTCATTTTAATTGTACAGCTTCACGGTTATTTTTTTTATTGTGAGACCTCATCAAGCGTTTAGGTGCCCCCGATGCCGCCACCTAAGGCGGGTGGGCATAGTTACAGATTTGCCTCGTAGTGGATTATATGCTCCGAGGGAACAATATGATGTAGTAAAACTCTTCCATTTCAAACGGTTTCTTCGGTTGGTCTCTAAGACATCTGGTTAACTTACAGTTGACGATTCGGTCCTATAATACTTCGGTACAAACGTTCTTGTCCCAAAACAGAACTCCTCAATCCGCGTTCTTGGCGATTAGCTTTCGATCGCAAATATTTTCCATCGAAATAGTATTCTTCGCTGAATTTTTTTAGAGTAAAAGAATTCGGGTGGAACAGCGTTCGTCCGTAAACGTTTTCGTGTGAAACTGCACAGCGTAAACGTTTTCGGATAAACTGTACAGCGTAAACGTTTTCGGGCTTGACAGCTTTGGGGCTAAAAGGGCGTCTTCTTACACCTGTGCCCAGTAAATCCCACAGTCTATAGCTTAACATTTCAAGTTGCAGCTCCCATGGCAATGCATTGAAAGAATAATCCACGCTGATTCACGCTAGCCTCATTTCAGGGAGGGACAAAAACAGGCAAAAAGATCATGATGGAGTGAAGTGGCAGAGCAAACCTGGTCAACGTCTAAAGTGGCGTGCAGATCAGGATAGAATAATTCAAAAGCAGGCATTCTAAAAGCCCCCGCTCACGATGTTACAAGTCCCGAAAGCCCTCAGCCTTATGAACGATGCGCCACGCCTCCTCGGGATTTCAGCTAATGAACATGCAGGAGAGTGAGTGTTCATTGACTCAAATCCCGGGGAAGCAAGACGCATCGTTCATGAGGCTCAGAGCTTGCGGGACTTTGAACATCGTGTGCGGGGCATTAAACCACAGGCTATTTGGTACAAGGGAAAATTCTCTCAGGCACAACGGCCTGTGTTGCGTTGACAAATATCTGTTATGGGTATATTGTTGATTGCAAAACCCTCAGTATGTGGGCAGGACGTGCATATGATTTATCGATCTCATTTATCAAAGTATCAAGACGTGACCAATTCTAACACTCCTCATGGCGGCTTGCTTGTTCTAGAAGCAGCCTCAGCGTCTCATGATCACATGGCATCAGCGGCCAATGTGCACTTCACACCTGACCTGCCATTAAACTACCATTCGGATCTAATAGCACTGCTATATTTGCATGCAGCAGGTTGAACAAGCAGCTTTGCCCTGTCCTGTTCCTGGTGCAAGCAAGCGAGCAGGAGGGGAACCCAGCGTTCGCGCTAAAATTATTCCCGCACACGCGCACTATCGCCACTTCACTTCACCTCACTGTCATGGCCGGACACTGTCATAACCGCTAAAAATCTTTCATCCCACGTGCTTTCTCCCTAACGATGATTCAGCCCACACGCATTTTCCACCACTTCGAAATCTGCCACTGTCATATCTGCCACTGTCATTTCACCGAAACAGGCGTACCAACCTAACAGTTATCACTTTAATGAAAATTCAATAAAAAAACGCGAAAAAAACGCATTACATACCCTACAAAAATACGTATGTTTGCCCCGCGGGTTAGAAATACGTACCTTTGCCCCGCGGGTTAGAAACACGTACCCTAGGTTAGGTTAGGTTGCGCAGGAAAGGTTTCATTCAAGTGATAACCGGTAAAATGGTACGACTGGTGGCTGATTCTGACGTGGGCTGAAACAGATTTTCGCCAGAATGTCACTAGCAGATATGACAGTGGCTGGTGTGACTGAGGAACGCTATGAATGTTCGCTGTTAAAAAATTGTACCGTAGGTAGGTAGTCGGAAAACTTGGGGCTGATAAGGCAGTTGGCGGAGATGATAGGGGTTGATCTGACGTTAGCTATAAAAGAATTAAGCGCCAGGGATAACGACCCAGCAGGAGAGTCATTATTGATCACTGAATAAACGATGATGTTTCCTTGCTATAGCCCTGCTATATTTGCATGCAGCAGGTTGAACAAGCAGCATTTCCCTGTCCTGTTCCTTGTGCAAGCAAGCGAGTATGAGAGTCATTATAGATCACTGAATAAACGACGATGTTTTATTTTCGGCGCTGCTAGGCGCTTATCTCTGTTGATCGGGAACCTATGAACAGTATTGTCAGCCTGTCTAATCTCGGTATCCAGCGTATCATGACCAAATGAAAGGATTATTAGCGACTATTACAATCATAGCTTTGATAATTGAAGTTCTATATATGATTACATCAAGTTCTCTATTTTTCATCATTAGAGGACTACAAAACTTCTTCGACAACTTCACTAGTGAACAACGCCTTTAGTGTTTGAAGCTGTTATGCCAATTCGAGAATAACTTTGTATTATATAACAACGGTGTTCATGATAGATATCACAAATTTGATTGATCAAACTTTGGAACTAATCTGCACTCGGAATTGATATAAAAGCAGGAAATATTTTTAGATTCTTTGAATCAAAATTGAGGCATGTTTTTTTCTAGCAATAATCGATTGCTGTTTGTAATCATAATACATCTCAAATAAAATCATATTAGAAATACAATTGTCACAATTTAATTTATACTTATTGCTTGTGGAGAACGTTAAGTTTCAATACACTGTCATTCCTGTCGTTTTTTGGGGTCAGTCTCCCTGATAATATGAACATATATAACATTGTTCGCATCCAACCTGATTTCACCGTCACCTGTCAAATTAGGTAAAAAAATTAGCCAGTTTTCCATGATGGAAAAGTGGCTTAAGCGGCTTTTATTCTCTTGATTGTGAGAACACAACTAGGCTTAACGATTTCCAAACACTAGTACGACACAGCCAGGGAATCGTGAAGTTGATCTCGTCAAGCAACACTGAATAACTCGCAGCAACTTAATTATGAAGCAGAAAAAATCATACGCATTAATATGTAGTCTCGTATGTTTCTACATTTATTGTAACTATCTTACTTATGTGCAGATGTTTAATTGTATGTTTGTCTGAAGTTTGTGCCACAGCTGTTAACTTAACAATCAATAGAGATCTATTAATTGCAGTGGCTTAACACGTACTAATGTTTAGGGTACTCTATCGTATGGTCCTGCAATTTATTTGATATTAAAACTCCTTTAGTTTGTTTTATTATAACCAAACATCATTATTAGTCTTCGGTTACAGTTTCTGTGTTCATAAAGTATTGAATTTTATCTCCAATGAGTTCAATGTTTGCTAAGTTGGCTTTGATTTTTACCATTGCAATCCTACCGCTTCGTTGTGTGACGATGTTTTGTATGCATTTCGATCCCTATTTCCTGGCCCCATCATAGTCTGTTTGTTCTTCATGAATTCTCTCGTTTCGGATTGTCAAGTCCTTAACCGGTATCAAACGATGCAGGTATATGCGATACGAATACCGTGATTACTCTGATGGAGGACCGAGAGTCCTCATCGGAGTGATTAAGTTCTCTCATCGGAGAGAGCAAGGCTCCTCGCCAGAGACAACTCGAAACGAGCCTCAGATCATGTGGAGTCTTATTTCCAAATATGTTTTTTTTATCAAATCACCCTTGCCTGGTATCATTTAGTGCGTGGAAAAGTTCTGGGAGGGCATTTTTCCTTGTCTGGAAGTTTGTTTCTTGAAGAGATAAAAAGAAGGTATTGTCCAAATTCTACGTTAACCGCACCGTTTCATGCAGGTTCAACAATGGGGCCGCCAAATATCTACAATGAATGGCGCCGATGCGCATGCGCAGGAGCAGACGCTGCATGCTCACTGCTCAGGAACGTGTGTTTACAAATGAGTTCATCCGTGGTGGATAAGGAATTCGTCTACACAGGCCTTCAGGTTGCAGCATTTTGTAGGACTGACGATGTAGGGCGTGACCTCAAAGAGGTCATCTTGAGAAAAAAATACTGCGAATCTCACTTTGCATAATCGTTTCCTCCAAGCGCAGTTAGTGTCAGCTTTGATTAGTGACAGGTTGAGAATTATCATCTTTGTGTGCCACACATCAGACGTCACGGTCAGATGTAGTACTCACGGTTATAATTTCAGCAGCAGGTTAGGCTCTCACAATCCTGACGAAGTGGTTTCAAATAGGAGATTGTCATTATTCCTGACATTACAGCTGTTGAAGTAAATATTTTCCCCAACTGCACTAATGCTGTTTACTGGCGCTGGCGCTGCCCTACGCTGTTTATGTTGTGTTTGTTAACCACCTCGGCTGAACAGTCTGGGATTATGTGAGGGATTATGAAACGTTGAAGTAAGATGATCGGGTTTACAATAATTTATCTCTCTTGTAATGTATCCTCCCAGTTGAAGAAGGGCAAATGTTGGCAATTATTTGAAATAAATAACAGTGCATTATGTAGGAGAAGGAAATGTAATTTAATTACAATTTCGAAGTGGTTCAACATGGAATAGTGATGTACGTATGTATGCATGATAAGCAATTCATTATGTTACATCCACACCAGTCAGACCGTTAGTATGTATACACAGCGTTTTAATTTCCCTTTTAAATTTAAATTGTCTGGTCTGGAAAACACCGCAAATAAAACATTTTTCTTCATTTCAGAACGACTCCTGAAGAATGAAAAAGTGAATGAGTAATGCCTTTCTTTCTCCACAAAAATGTGTCGTCTCTCCTGGATTCCGTCAGAAATTGTCTGGGCAGTGTAACCCTCAACTGAATCGACCTAATTTGAATTCGGCCAAAGAAGTCTTCTGCCTTTACCTTTGTAGCCTTCATCAACTTCGCCTGCTA
This sequence comes from Gammarus roeselii, assembly GCA_016164225.1. Taxonomy (NCBI): domain Eukaryota; kingdom Metazoa; phylum Arthropoda; class Malacostraca; order Amphipoda; family Gammaridae; genus Gammarus; species Gammarus roeselii. Next base: position 1,631 of record SDVV010019425.1, on the reverse strand, counting down.
ACCCCGTCAATAGAAGCTTCTGAAGAACTCCTAAGCGAAACTCGTTTGTTTGATGTCATCGTAAGCAAATTGGGAAACTTTCGCCTTGAACTGCAGTTGACAGACCGTAACACAAAGTAGTGAATTATGGGTTATGTCAGACTTTTTTGTAATAGACATTAAAATGACTAAATTCGGTCACACACCTTCAAGCACGAATCCCAATTTCACATACATTTGAAACAAATTTAAAGGAAAACTTCGGTACAGGAATATAATTTGAAAGGAAGTAGAATTGACTACCGTTGAACTGCGCGATATTATTCCAGCTGGAACAATATAAGAAAATGTCACAAACTATTTATAGTTATGGTGTTTACATAATGTACTCCGATTGACCGCACAAATCATACAAGTGTATTTGGCAATTCAGTTGACACTGTATTCGACTACCTTGACTATAAGTATATGGGTTAGAAAAAATATGAGCCATTTAGTGAACGGAGAATCATGGAAGATCAATTTACTTATTCGTTTATTGAGGACTCTGGCGACTCGTCAGCAAGGACTCTGGTAACTCGTCATCAAGGGCTCTGGTAACTCGTCAGCATGGGCTCTGGTAACTCGTCAGCAAGGGCTCTGGCGACTCGTCAGCAAAGGCTCTGGCGACTCGTCAGCAAGGACCTGGTAACTCGTCATCAAGGGCTCTGGTAACTCGTCAGCAAGGGCTCTGGTAACTCGTCAGCAAGGGCTCTGACGACTCGTCAGCAAAGGCTCTGGTGACTCGTCAGCAAGGACTCTGGTAACTCGTCATCAAGGGCTCTGGTAACTCGTCAGCAAGGGCTCTGGCGACTCGTCAGCTTGGGCTCTGGTAACTCATCATCAAGGGCTCTGGCGACTCGTCAGCAAGGGCTCTGGTAACTCGTCAGCAAGGGCTCTAGCGACTCGTCAGCATGGGCTCTGGTAGCTCGTCATCAAGGGCTCTGGCGACTCGTCGGCAAAGGCTCTGGCGACTCGTCAGCAAGGGCACTGGTAACTCATCATCAAGGGCTCTGGCGACTCGTCAGCAAGGGCTCTGGTAACTCGTCATCAAGGGCTCTGTTAACTCGTCATCAAGGGCTCTGGCGACTAGTAAGCAAGGGTTCTGGCGACTCGTCAGCAAGGGCTCCGGTAACTCGTCATCAAGGGCTCTGGTAACTCGTCAGCAAGGGCTCTGGTAACTCGTCATCAAGAGCTCTGGTAACTCGTCAGCAAGGGCTCTGGCGACTAGTAAGCAGGGCTCTGGTAACTCGTCATCAAGAGCTCTGGTAAATCGTCAGCAAGGGCTCTGGTAACTTGTCATCAAGGGCTCTGGCGACTAGTAAGCAAGGGCTCTGGTAACTCGTCATCAAGAGCTCTGGTAAATCGTCAGCAAGGGCTCTGGTAACTCGTCATCTAGGGCTCTGGCGACTAGTAAGCAAGGGCTCTGGTAACTCGTCATCAAGAGCTCTGGTAACTCGTCAGCAAGGGCTCTGGCGACTAGTAAGCAAGGGCTCTGGTAACTCGTCGTCAAGAGCTCTGGCGACTCGTCATCAAGGGCTCTGGCGACTCGTCAGCAAGGGCTCTGGTAACTCGTCATCAAGGGCTCTGGCGACTCGTCAGCAAGGGCTCTG
>SDVV010019424.1:0-13534 GCA_016164225.1 Gammarus roeselii | reverse complement strand
GACGCACCAACAGTCGCAATATTGGTTGACGACTCAAGACGCACCAACAGTCGCAATATTGGTTGACGAATCATGACGCACCAACAGTCGCAATATTGGTTGACGACTCAAGACGCACCAACAGTCGTAATATTGGTTGACGACTCAAGACGCACCAACAGTCACAATATTGGTTAACGACTCATGACGCACCAACAGTCGTAATATTGGTTGACGACTCAAGACGCACCAACAGTCGCAATATTGGTTGACGACTCAAGACGCACCACGTCGATGAAATTTCACAGTTAATTGCACAGGCAACTCGCATTTAAAATTGTATATAGTCTAGATTAAATACCAATCACTTGCCTCGCTCGGATATGTAGAAGCCCTCAATTCAAGGGTGGACCCGCCTTCAATCCAGGAAGGGACCGGCCTCAATCTAAGGGTGAACCCACCCTCAATCTAAGGGTGAACCCGTCCTCAATCTAGGGGATGACCCGCCCTCAATATAAAGGTGGACACGCCCTCAATCTAGGGAAGGATCCTCCCTCAATTTGGGAGGGCCCACCCTCAATCTAGGGGGGACCCGACCTTAATCTAGAAGGGATCCGTCCTCAACCTAGAAGTGGACCCGCCCCCAATCTGAGGGTGGGACACGAAATAATTTAAGAATCTGGAATCTATGAAGAGAATCCTTACAGAAATAGTGAGAAAGCCGTCCAATTTGAGCGGTATCAAGGAGACTGATATCAAAACAAAGTGCTTGGAGTTAAAATCAATTAAGTAAGTTACTAGAACTGATGAGCCAGACTGAGCCATCCTTTCATGAACACGAACAAACTTTTTTTTGGGAGAGGTCATAAAAAGTCGAGCGTTGCTTGTGAATAGAAATATCTAAACATTGCTTCATAGATATCATCGAACGTATAATTCTTCACTCATTTAGATACGTGAACACGAGAAAAATAAATGAGTTATTATATTATAGCAACACGATTGCCAACACACTGGACGAGGCTTCCATTGTTGTACAAGAGCCTGAACTACACGACAGGCACCCGGTGTTATGACACTCGATATGGTTCATGAGGCCTCCACGTCCGCGTTATTGCGCTAACAACCAATCCTCGTTACATAAAACCGACCTAGACTGCATAGCTCTATTATTCACATCACAAACTCAAACAATAGTCTTATAATGAGCGTTCGTACTAGCTGTATAATGGTATACACGAAGAAATAGTACTCCAAACATACTGCTTTATCACAAAGTTTACACTATTCAATAAGGTTCAGAAATATAACACTTTTTCATTCTGCTAGAAAAACAATGCCACTGTGTAAAACAATGTCTCCCCGATAGAGCTGGAAGACATAAGCACTAAAAATGCTCAACAAGGGCGACGTGTAACAATCAGATTAAATGCTGCATCAATACATAGCTATGGTGTGCGGTATCAATAGATAGCAATGGTGAGCAGCATCAATAGATAGCAATGGTGGGCAGCATCAATGGATAGCAATGGTGGGTAGCATCAATAAATTGGAATGATGGGCAGCATCAATAGATAGCAATGGTGGGCAGCATCAATAGATAGGATTGATGGGCAGCATCAATAGATAACAATGGTAGGCAGCATCAATAGATAGCAATGGTAGGCAGCATCAATAGATAGCAATGGTAGGCAGCATCAATAGATAGCAATGGTGGGCAGCATCAATAGATAGCAATGGTGGGCAGCATCAATAGATAGCAATGGTAGGCAGCATCAATAGATAGCAATTGTGGGCAGCATCAATAGATAGCAATGATGGGCAGCATCAATAGATAGCAATGGAGTTCGGTATCAACAGAGAGCAAAGTGTGCGGTATCAATAGAGAGCAATGGTGTGCGGTATCAGTAGATAGCAATGGTGTACAGCATCAATAGATAGCAATGGTATGCAGTATCACTAGATAGCCATGGTGTAAAGCATCAATAGAGAGCAATGGTGTGCGGTATCAATAGATAGCAATGGTGTGCGGTATCAATGGATTGCAAAGGTGTGTGGTATCAATAAATAACAATGGTGTGCAGCATCAATAGAGAGCAATGGTGTGCGGTATCAATAGAGAGCAATGGTGTGCAGCATCAATAGAGAGCAATGGTGTGCAGCATCAATAGAGAGCAATGGTGTGCAGCATCAATAGAGAGCAATGGTGTGCAGCATCAATAGAGAGCAATGGTGTCCAGCATCAATAGAGAGCAATGGTGTGCAGCATCAATAGAGAGCAATGGTGTGCAGCATCAATAGAGAGCAATGGTGTGCGGTATCAATAGAGAGCAATGGTGTGCAGCATCAATAGAGAGCAATGGTGTGCAACATCAATAGAGAGCAATGGTGTGCAGCATCAATAGAAAGCAATGGTGTGCAGCATCAATAGATAGCAATGGTGTGCAGCATCAATAGAGAGCAATGGTGTGCAGCATCAATAGAGAGCAATGGTGTGCAGCATCAATAGATAGCAATGGTGTACAGCATCAATAGAGAGCAATGGTGTGCGGTATCAATAGATGGTAATGGTGTGCAGTATCAATAGATAGCAATGGTGTGCGGTACAAATAAATAGCAATGGTGTGCGGTATCAATAGATAGCAATGGTGTGCGGTACAAATAAATAGCAATGGTGTGCGGTATCAATATATAGCAATGGTGTGCAGCATCAATAGAGAACAATAATTTACAGCATCAATCGATAGCATTGGTGTGCTGCATCAATGTATAACAATGATGTGCAGCATCAATAGATAGCAATGGTGTGCAGCATCGATAGATAGCAATGGTGTGCAACATTAATAAATAACAATGGTGTGCGGCATCAATAGATAGCAATGGTGTGCGGCATCAATAGATAGCAATGGTGTGCAGCATCAATATATTGCAATGATGTGCAGCATCAATAGATAGCAATGGTGTGCAGCATCAATAGATAGCAATGGTGTGCAACATTAATAAATAACAATGGTGTGCGGCATCAATAGATAGCAATGGTGCGCGGTACAATATAATTCAGGTGTAAATATGTATCTGAAATAAGTGAAGCAACTGAACATGGCATGTGTGTTAAGCCGACACACCTGGTCCTTCCTGTGTCGGTTTGGCACAACTAGACGCGTCATATTAAAATCAAAATTTATACATGTTGGAGTATGTAACAAGAGTCATATTAAACAAAAGGAACCTTACATTCACAAAGCAGACTCCCAACATATTACTCTGTTACCCTCGTAAAGCAAACTCCTAACATGTTACACTGTTACGGTCGCAACGCAGACTCCTAACATATTACTCTGTTACCCTCGTAAAGCAAACTCCTAACATGTTACACTGCTACGGTCACAACGCAGACTCCTAACATATTACTCTGTTACCCTAGTAAAGTAAACTCATAACATGTTACCCTGTTACGGTCGCAACGCAGACTCCCAACATATTACTCTGTTACCCTCGTAAAGCAAATTCCTAACATGTTACACTGTTACGGTCGCAAAGCAGACTCCTAACATATTAATCTGTTATCCTCGTAAAGCAAACTCCTAACATGTTACACTGTTACGGTCGCAACGCAGACTCCCAACATATTACTCTGTTACCCTAGTAAAGTAAACTGATAACATGTTACCCTGTTACGGTCGCAAAACAGACTCCTAGCATATTACTCTCTTACGCTCGTGAGCAAACTCTTAATATATTACACTGTTACTTTCGCAAAGCAGACTCCTGACATATTATTGTTGCGTTCGCAAAGCAAAATCCTAGCATATTACTCTGTTACGTTCGCAAAGCCGACTCCTAACATATTACTCAGCTACGTTCGCATAACAGACTGCTAACATTACTTTGTTACGTTCGCAGTGCAGACTCGTAACATATTACTAGGCTACGTTCGCAAAGCCAACTCCAACCGTATTACTCGGTTTTGTGAGGGAAAATATCAAGAACCTAGCTCAAGTTATGTCAGAAAACTGATATAAGGAAATTAAAGGCACTAATATCCTGATCCTTCACCCGGGGCGGTGCCTGAACTATCGAGGGATGCCACTGTAGTCAGCCTCTCAAACTTCGACTCCATCACTTAGAACCTCAAGGGCTTTGAAGCCCCGTCAACGACATCCTTTTCCCGAAACAGGTTCCCTAATGCAACCCATAAGAAAGGAAACATAAAATATGAGAAGCCTAATAAAAGGGGCTCGAAGAGAGCAGTAAAATCGGCGTTAATTACAGTTTTAATGCCGGTGGCAGCTTCTGGAACCGTTTCAATGATACGGAATTAGACGGCAGGTCGTAAAGTGTGGGCTAACCGGAGCAGTTCGACCTCGTAGGTGAAATGAATGAAGGATACCCGCGGTCGTTATGTGCAGTTGAACAATGGCATGGGAAGGAGAGGGTACAGCATCGAGGGGGTATAGCATAGAAACATGGGGTACGTTCAAATGTTGCACTTTGGACGATGGGGTAATTGGCACTACGAAGCAAGTAATTCTATGTTTATGACATAAATATATTATTTAATTGTAAACCGTGCACCTACCAAATTTTATATATTGATATTATTATTAGAATATCCATGCCGGCAGAGTGACTGTTCAGGCGGATATTCCTGACCAATGATAAATAATGGAAACTGCAAGGAAATGTTTACCCGCAACGAGAACGCTTGTAGAGGCATCTTGTGGTAAGATAAAACGTGTGTAGAGGCATCTTGTGGTGAGATAAACACTCTCGTGTCCGATAGCTAGCGAACCCAAGCATGTAAAATTTACATGTTGAATATACATTATAGTACATTAACAGGTTAAACTGCATAATATCTTCCTCAAAAATAAGAGCGTTCCTATAAGATATTGTTCACAAAAATTGTCATGTTGAGATTTTGCCTCAACGAACGCACGAATAAATTGATCGTACGCGATCAAGAGAAAATTTGAGTTGGTCAAATGTTGAAAACTTCATTGAAAATACAAACCGGTCAACAGTTTTAACACAAATTTATTTGCTCGCAGCAACAAGCTGAGGGCCGGTCCTTGTGGAACAAAGAGTGGGCAGCCTACACAGTTTTCGCAATCTACACATCATACAATATGTGCAGCACACACCGTGCACGCTGGAACCCGTTCGAGTTTATACAGTACACTGTATACTCTGAACGCAGTTATACAGTACACCAGACGTGTACGCAGTATACACAATACACAAGATACCCATTTTACTGTATCTACAGTATAATGTATACACAGTTCACTGTATACACAGTACACTGTATGCACAGTTCACTGTATACACAGTACACTGTATGCTCAGTACACTGTATACACAGTACACGCTACACTGTTTAGATAATATACAGTATACAGAATACACTGTTTATAGTATCCACAGTATGAAGTACACTCATCAATAGAGTATACACAATATATGGTATATACAGCATAACAAGTATAAACAGTATACACTAACACTGTATATAATGTAAAACGGAATACATAGCAGATTATACACAGTAAACTGAATACACAGTATACATAATATACATCATACACAGTACACTGTATACACAGTGTGCAGTTTACAAAGTACATAGAAGACCTTGTATACAAAGTATGTACAGTATACACAGTACAGAATACACAGAACATTATCATAGTACACACAGTATACACCGTAAACACAGCATACACTATAAATGCAGTTCACACAATGGCTCACGAACCACGCCCTATAGCCTCAAAATGGCTCACGAGTCGTGCCCTATAGCCTCACAATGGCTCACGAGTCACGCCCTATAGCCTCAAAATGGCTCACGAGTCGTGCCCTATAGCCTCACAATGGCTCACGAGTCACGCCCTATAGCCTCACAATGGCTCACGAGTCCCGCCCTCTAACCTCACAATGGCTCACGAGTTACGCCCTATAGCCTCTCAATGGCCACGAGTCACACCCTATAGCCTCACAATGGCTCACGAGTCACGCTTATAGCCTCACAATGGCTCACAAGTCACGCCCTATAGCCTCACAATGGCTCACGAGTCACACCCTACAGCCTCACAATGTCTCACGAGTCACGCCCTACAGCCTCACAATGGCTCACGAGTCACGCCCTATAGCCTCACAATGGCTCACGAGTCACACCTTATAGCCTTGCAATGGCTCACGAGTCACGCCCTATAGCCTCACAATGGCTCACGAGTCACGCCCTATAGCCTCACAATGGCTCACGAGTCACGCCCTGAGGTGACGGTACCGTCGTTATGGGCACGGCGCAGACACGGGGAGCGAGGGTCGTGACCAACGGCCCTGGCGATATGGGGACGAGGTGGTGGTACGATAGGGAGTCACGTGGAGACATGAGGGGACGTGACTGGGAACGCGATAAAAGGCGATGTGGTGGTGCAATAGGAAGTACGATGTATAGCGACGTAGAGATATGAAGAGGCGTGATAACAAGCTCAATAAGAGGCATGGTGGAGGTACGATAGAAAGAACGATAGGTAACGACGTGAAGAAATACGGAGGCATGATAAGAAGCGCCATATTCAAGGTGATGGTACGATAAGAAGGACGGTAGAGAACGATCTGGGGACATGAGGATGCGATATGGGAATTGAGGTAGAGGCATAAGGAAGCGCGACTGAGAGCGACGTGGAGACATTACGAGGCGTGATCGGAAGTCTGATGGGAGGCGAGGTGGTCATGTGATAGACAGCACAATAGGGAGCGAAGAGGAGAAATGATGCTGCATGATAGAAAGCGTGATATGGAGCGACGTGGTTACACGATAAGGCGTGATAGGAGACGAGGCGGAGAAATAATAAGGCGTGTTAGGAACCACGATAGGTAGCGACGTGGGGACAAAATGAGACGTAATAGGTAACAGGACATGAGGCAAGGAGGTAAAATGACGGAGCATGATAGAAAGCATGATAGGAACGAGGTGAGACGTGATAAGGCATGATAGAAAGCACAACATGGGGTGAGGAAGAGATATGAAGGAGTATGATATGAAGTGCGATACGAGGCGAGGTAGAGAAATGATGAAGCAAGATAGAAAGCACAGACGTGCTTCCTATCATGATGATACATCATATTTCCATCACGACAGTGGGTGAGGAGGAAAAAATGATGGGGCATCATGATTGGAAGCACGGCAGTGGGTGATGTGGAAACATGATGTGGCATCATGATGAAAGACACGACAGTGGGCGAGGTGGAAATATGATGGGGCATCATGATAGGAAGCACGGCAGTGGGTGAGGTGGAAATATGATGTGGCATCATGATAAAAGACACGACAGTGGGTGAGGTGGAAATATGATGGGGCATCATGATAGGAAGCACGACATGGGGCAAGCCGGAAATATGATGGGGCATCATGATAGGAAGCACGACAGTGGGTGAGGTGAAACTATGATGGGGCATCATGATAGGAAGCACGACATGGGGCAAGCCGGAAATATGATGGGGCATCATGATAGGAAGCACGACAGGTTGCGAGGTGGAAATATGATGGGGCATCAAGATAGGAAGCACGACAGTGGATGAGGTGGAAATATGCTGGGGCATCATGATAGGCATTGATGCATTCGATATGGGTCGATGTGGGTACATGATGGGGCCCGATAGAAAGCCCGACAGGGGGCGATATAGAAACGAGAATCAAAGACGGGGGCACAATAAAGGACACTACTGTATGGAGGCTCAATAGGGTAGACGACAGGGGCACGCTTTGAGGGAATGGTGATTTTTTTTAGATGACGCGTCAGGATCAACCCATTCGCGGGCAGGTATCCCACTAACCCATTCGCGGGCAGGTATCAGATCAACCCATTCGCGGGCAGGTATCCCATTAACCCATTCGTGGGCAGGTATCCCATTAACCCATTCGCGGGCAGGTATCCCATTAACCCATCCGCGGGCAGGTATCCCATTCACCCATTTGCGAGCAGGTATCCCATTCACCCATTCGCGGGCAGGCATCCCCTTAACCCATTCGCGGGCAGGTATCCCATTAACCCATTCGCGGGCAGGTATCCCATTAACCCATTTGCGGGAAGGCATCCCATTAACCCATTCACGGGCAGGGATCTCATTAACCCATTCGCGAGCAGGTATCCCGTTAACCTATTTGCGGGCAGGTATCCTGGTAACCCATTCGCAGGCAGGTATCCCGCTAACCCATTCGCGGGCAGGTATCCCGTTTACTCATTCGTGGGCAGGTATTCCGTTAACCCATTCGCGAGCAGGTAACCCATTAACCTATTCGCGGGCAAGTATCCCGTTAACCCATTTGCGTGTAGTATCTCACTACCCCATTTGCGGACAGGTATCCCGTTAACTCATTCACAGGCAGGTATCCCGTCATGATCAAAACGCGGTTAAGGTCATGATCAAAACACGGTAGAGGTCATGATCAAAACGCGGTAGAAGTCATGATCAGAACACGGTAGAGGTTGTAATCAAAACACAGTAGTGGTTGTGATCAAAACACAGTAGAGGTTATGATCAAAACACGGTAGAGTTCATGATCAAAACGCGTTAGAGGTCATGATCAAAACACGGTAGAGGTTATGATCAAAACGCGGTAGTGGTTATGATCATGCCGAGGTAAAGGTTATGATCAAAACACGGTAGAGGTTATGATTAAAATGCGTTAAAGGTCATGATCAAAACACGGTAGAGGTTATGATCAAAACGCGTTAGAGGTCATAATCAAAACACGGTAGAGGTTATGATCAAAACATGATAGAGGTTATGATCAAAACGCGGCGGAGGTTATGATCATACCATGGTAGAGGTTATGATAAAAATGCGACAGAGGTTATGATTAACACGCGGTGAAGGTTATGATTAAAAAACGGTAGAGATTATGATCAAAACGAAGTAGAAGATATAATCAACACACGGTGGAGGTTATGATCAAACCACAGTATAGGTTATGATCATAACGCGGTAGAGGTTATGATCAAAACACGGTAGAGGTTATGATCAAAACGCGTTAGAGGTCATGATCAAAACACGGTAGAGGTAATGATCAAAACGCGGTAGAGGTTATGATCAAAACACGGTAGAGGTTATGATCAAAAAACGATAGAGGTTATGATCAAAACGTGGTGGAGGTAATGATCATACCATGGTAGAGGATATGATCCTACCATGGTAGAGGTTATGATAAAATTGCGACAGAGGTTATGATCACCACGCGGTGAAGGTTATGATTAAAACACGGTAGAGGTTATGATCAAAACGCGGTAGAGGATATGATCAACACGCGGTGGAGGTTATGATCAAACCACATTATAGGTTTTGATCATAACGCGGTATAGGTTACGATTGACACGAGGCAGAGATTTTGATCAAAACACATTAGTGATTATGATTAAAATACGATAGAGGTTATGATCAAAACACGGCATAAGTTATGATCAAAACACGGTAGAGGTTATGATCAAAACACAGTAGAGGTTATGATCCAAAGGCGGTAGAGGATATGATCAACACGCGGTGGAGTTTATGATCAAATCACAGTATAGGTTATGATCAAAATACGGTAGAGGTTATGATCCAAACGCGGCAGAAGTTATGATCAAAACGCGGTAAAGGTTATGATCAAAACACGGTAGAGGTCATGATCAAAACACGGTAGGAGTGATGATCAAAACGCGGCAGAGGTTATGACAGCAATAAATTGAACAGAACGATGGACATGAGGATCCACGTTCTTGAATGCAATACGACCACAGAATAACAGCAAAAGAACGATAGAACAGGAATAGATCACACGGCACATAAATGAACACTGTCAATGAGAACCGTCATGACCCACGCTAATGAATCCCTTCTGAGACGAGCATTGGCCAGGACTGACATCTCCAAACACCTACGAGAGATTGACGGGTTGTTGTTGACAAAGAAGATTCCTTTGCAGATGAGAAACGAAGGAGGCAATGTGATGTGATAGGAAAACGAGACGGTAAAGTAAAATGGGACAGTAAATTCCATCTTTTGTTTGTCGTACGTGGGAGTACGTCAAACAGAAGCCGGTCCTATCACAAGTTAAGTTTGTATGTGTAATATATCTGATGGCGCCCCCCCCTCTTCAGATGTGTATGATCTTGCACATACACTGCTATCGATCGTTCGATAGCGAACTATCCGGAGAAAATAATGATTCCCGCACGTGTTATAGTATTGTCCACACAGAAGTGGCGTCGTGTGTCCCCCCCATCCAACAGTGCAGAATATCTTTATACAGTGCTATAGGATGGGGAGGTGGGGGTTACTTCATCAATACATGATGCTCTTCAATAAGCACACTGATAAAAAAATAAAGCTTCGCATATGGCTCGCAGCTTTCCAAGTGTGGTGGGGCCACCATCGGAACCAAAAGGGCAGTCTACTACACCCTCGTGACAGGCCCGTCATCTGTCACCAGACCAGCTGACAGTTGGCTCTCGTTACCCGCCAGTTAGTGAAGGCAGCCACGTCGCTGCTTCGAGGGAACACCAAGCAGCGGATTGCAGAGGGGGAACAGAGACGGGCTTGTGGTTAAATTGAAGTGCCCGTAGTAAATTGACATTTTCGTTGTAAATTGACGTGCACGTGGTAAACTAACGTAATCTCAGGCGATTGATGCTCGTTGTGAATTTACGTGCTCGTTGTAAATTAACGTGCTTGTTGTAAATTAGCGTGCTCGTTGTGAATTGACGTACTCGTCGTAAATTGACGTGCTCGTTGTAAATTGCCGCGCTCGTTGTAAATGTATGAGTTCGAGGTAAATTGTTGTGCTCGTGATGAAATAACGTGATCGTGGTATACTGATGGGTTCGTCAACTGTGCGAAACGGTCACCTTAAAAATAAACCAGTCAATCATATTATCGCCTTGAGGACTATTATTTGTCCTTTAACTAGAGCACGCATTTCAATGCATCCTAATACAACGTAGGTTAATTAACGTGTTTAGTATTGCGCTGAAGTTGAAGCGATGAGTCATTTGTTGAGTGACGTGCTCTCGATGACAAGACAAATACGCAGCCCTTTGCTATGCACGTATCCACGCAAGCACAATTTAATGTCTACCTCCTTTCCAACACATCCTCCGGCCTACCAGCACATCCATCTCATCCTTAGGCATGAGATGAACACAGCAATCATATGATGACTTTATGACATTCAACACTGATATTTATTAATTACGGAGAAGCGTTTACCCAAAACTTAATCTTATAATATATTGAATCAATTACATAGCAATTAATGTGAGAATATTTATCTACATTTATGTTCCCTCGTAAGCCTACATAGGTTATATTGGCCTCTCCCGGGCTGTGGCGCCCTTACCGGCCTCTCCCGGGCTGCGGCGCCCTTACCGGCCTCTCTCGGGCTGCGGCGCCCTTACCGGCCTCTCTCGGGCTGCAGCGTCCTTACCGGCCTCTTCCGGGCTGCAGCGCCCCTTCCGGCCTCTCCCGGGCTGCAGTGCCCCTACCGGCCTCTCCCGGGCTGCAGCGACCTTACCGGCCTCTCTCGGGCTGCGGCGCCCTTACCGGCTTCTCTCTTGCTTCGGCGCCCTTACCGGCTTCTCTCGTTCTGCGGCGCCCTTTCCGGCCTCTCCCGGGCTGCAGCGCCCCTACCGGCCTCTCCCGGGCTGCAACGTCCTTACCGGCCTCTCCCGGGCTGCAACGTCCTTACCGGCCTCTCCCGGGCTGCAGCGCCCTCACCGGCCTCTCCCGGGCTGCGGCGCCCTAACCGGCTTCTCTCGGGCTGCGGCGCCCTTACTGGCCTCTCCCGGGCTGCAGCGCCCCTACCGGCCTCTCCCGGGCTGCAGCGCCCCTACCGGCCTCTCCCGGGCTGCAGCGCCCCTACCGGCCTCTCCCGGGCTGCAGCGTCCTTACCGGCCTCTCCCGGGCTGCGGCGCCCGTATCGGCTTCTCTCTTGCTGCGGCGCCCTTTCCGGCCTTTCCCGGGCTGCGGCGCCCTTACCGGTGGCTTCTCTCGGGCTGCAGAGCTCCTACCGGTTTCTCTCGGGCAGCAGCGCCCCTACCGGCTTCTCTCGGGCTGCAGCGCCCCTACCGGCCTCTCCCGGGCTGCAGCGCCCCTACCGGCCTCTCCCGGGCTGCAGCGTCCTTACCGGCCTCTCCCGGGCTGCGGCGCCCGTATCAGCTTCTCTCTTGCTGCGGCGCTCTTTCCGGCCTTTCCCGGGCTGCGGCGCCCTTACCGGCGGCTTCTCTCGGGCTGCAGCGCTCCTACCGGCTTCTCTCGGGCAGCAGCGCCCCTACCGGCTTCTCTCGGGCTACAGCGCCTCTACCGGCTTCTCTCGGGCTGCAGCGCCCCTACCGGTTTCTCTCGGGCTGCAGCGCCCCTACCGGCTTCTCTCGGGCTGCAGCGCCCCTACCGGCTTCTCTAGGGCTGCAGTGCCCCTACCGGCTTCTCTTGGGCTGCAGCGCCCCTGCCGGCCTCTCCCGGGCTGCAACGCCCCTACTGGCCTCTCCCGGGCTGCAGCGCCACTTCCGGATCCTCTCGGTCTGCAGCGCCCCTACCGGCTTCTCTCGGGCTGCAGCGCCCCTACCGGGCTCTCTCGGGATGCAGCGCCCCTAGGGGCCTCTCCCGGGCTGCGGCGCCTCTTTTGGCTCGCACGCAGATCAATCAATCAGGCCGTCCGTAGGCCGTTACAAGAACAAACGGGCCAGCGACGAGGCGGCCGATGGCGAATTGGCAGGAAATGAGCTCTTGTGTTTCCCTGAGGCAGGAAACATGGCAGCTTCCTGGCTAGCGAGAGATGGCTAGCGGAGTATAAACAAGCGTCTGAAAGCACATTCAAATCAGTTAAGAAGGTGGGTGCCGAAGATTAAGAGGGTGGTGCCGCAGATTAAGGGGTGGGTGCCGCAGATTAAAAGGGTGGGTGCCGATGATTAAGGCGGTGGGTGCTGCGGATTAAGAGGGTGGGTGCCACAGATTAAGAGGGTGGGTTCCGCAGATTAAGAGGGTGGGTGCCACAGATTAAGAGGGTGGGTTCCGCAGATTAAGAGGGTGGGTGCCGCAGATTAATACGGTGGGTGCTGCAGATTGAGAGGGTGGGTGCCACAGATAAAGAGGGTGGGTACCGCAAATTAAGAGATAGAAATGAATAAAAGAAAGAAAATTCTTTATTCATACATGAGCAGCATGGTAATCTGTTTACCTTAAGACTATACATAAATGTACATGAATATGTAGTTCGTATAATGAACAAAATGAACATCAATTCAGAAGATCCAAATCAAGTTAATCACAACGTGCTGTTTAGCAAGAAAGGACCGTGTGTAAACGGCGGCGAGTATATCTTTATTTGTACACACACGGTGAGGCATTGTTTTTAAATCCTTATTCTGTACTTAAATACACATAAAATCAAAAATACATACAACTATATGACAAGACTATCATCTTACTTCCATAGCTGAACATCCGAACCAATAAATGAAAGATTGTTTTATTCATACACAAAAAGGAACTGTATTCTTTTGAGCACAATAAT
>SDVV010019423.1:0-13534 GCA_016164225.1 Gammarus roeselii | reverse complement strand
CAGCAGAGCCCGACAGTGTGACTGGTTTAACCTAGCGCCGCATGATGACCGCCCCCGCATCCACGACGAGATGCCAAGGGCGGGAAAGCACATCAGGGCAGCAGTCAAAAATCCTTTCACAATCATTCTCCACTGACACCTGTTCATTGCACGCTCTCTTGCTACCTCCACTCAAGTCTCTTCTTTCTAACGCCTGCTTCACACCATCCATCCCCGTAAGTTCGGTCTACCTCTAGGCCTACGTCCACTAGCTTCCGCCTCCATCACCCTCTTAACCAATCTTCTTCATCCACATTTACCATGTGCCCAAACCCCCTCAGAACACATGAATCTTGATGAACCTCTAATTAGTGGATACACTTTCCGTGATAACTCTTTACTCAGATGCACTGAGCAAGAATCGGGCATCCACACATCTGTGTCAGATGGCAGTTACGCTGTAATACGTTGGTCTGCCCAAAAACTTCATGCATCATGGAACCATAAATTAACAATTTGACAACGTGGAGGGTCATCGCAATTAATAACCTTATCTCACAGAAATTATGGCACTACTTCACTTAACATCAGAGGCTCAATCAACATAGTTTCATCTGAATTTTTCTTCCCAGTTCATTGTGACTAGTATTAGTTTCTTCAGCTAATATCTTACCCTCCATTCTGCTGCAGTGCAACTGTAACTAGATATATTTCATAAAATCATTGTCCTCTTTTCTGGGCATAAATATGTGATAGAAGGCGCTGGCCAATCGCCATCCAACCTCACCTGATCCTGGACACTAGAGCGATGACTCCTGATGCCCGAGTCTTTCCGGGGGTCCTTAGTGACATCGCTCCAGGAGTTATGGTAGAGGGAGTCTGGGGGGGCGGAATGGGGAACGGAAGAGATGCGTTGGAGAGTGGGTGATGGGGAGGCGGTGGTGTACGGTGAGGCGGGAGAGGAAGACAGCTGCTGTTGGAGTGGCGGGAGGAGGAGACCAGGTGAGTGGGCCTGTCCTTGTATCTTAGGTGAGCTGGCCGCTGATAGTGCCTGCTGCTGGT
This sequence comes from Gammarus roeselii, assembly GCA_016164225.1. Classification (NCBI taxonomy): domain Eukaryota; kingdom Metazoa; phylum Arthropoda; class Malacostraca; order Amphipoda; family Gammaridae; genus Gammarus; species Gammarus roeselii. The sequence continues at coordinate 12,493 of SDVV010019423.1, read as the reverse complement.
GAGAAGTGAGCGTCTTCAGGGGAGGCAAGCCCTTGCTGAGGTGTCTGTGCTGCTTGTGCTTGGGAAGCCTGTCCAGAGAAGACTGCTGCTGCTGTTGGTCAGTATTAAGGCTGCTTACGCTGTCCTCGCGGTCGTTGATGAAGCTGCTGTCAGCCGTCTGGGGACAGGGATGATGGGCCTCACTTAGGATGCTGCTGTCGGCAGTTTGGGTACATAATTGATGGGTCACAACGCAGGATAAAACTAAGATACTTTTGTAGCCAAGCAAAAACTGTTACCTACAATGTAGTCGAGGTCTACGTCCAAGTCGGGGCTGAAGCCCAAGTTTGGGCTGAAGCCCAAGCCGGGGCTGCAGCTGAAGCCCAAGTGGGGGCCGGAGCCTAAGTCGGGGCCGTAGCTCAAAAGCGTGGCCAAACCAGAAGCAGTCGGGCAGAGACAGGCTAACGTTGTTGCAGGATGGCTCTAGTGAACGGTAAATAAAACAAGCAGGGAGAAGCGATGCAGTTGGCGCCGGAAGCATGCATAACCGCAGCTATTAGTGGAGAGAATGTGGCGTATGTTGCCAGTACCGAAAGAAACACTTGCTCAAAGCACACTAATGATGTGAGATGTTCTATTATTCACATAAATGAAAGTAATTGAAGAACATGACGTCAAAATTCAGAGCGTGTAAAATTGACGTAAAGGTTTTTGCTGTAGTTCAGACAATTTTTTCGGACGTAGTCATAAATTCTTTCAAATAATTCATCTTTCAACTAGTTTTGTAGCTCATATAAATATTTCTTGCGCGGCGTAACTACGGTCATTTGTTACGCTTATGATCGTGAACAGGCGTAGACCGTGCCAGACAAGGTCATGTTTGTTATCTATTTCATAGCTTATATAAATGTTTAGCAGCAGACATTCGTACGATATCCTGATTGGTGGGATAGTTCCAAGATGAAATTTAAATTAAAGTATTCTATCCAGCTAATCCAGAGTGGCCTCAGGGAATTGTTAGAGGTTTGCATGCATTTTGTCGGATCAGAAGAAGCAATAAATAATTTATTGGATGGAATATTTCAACGGCTGGGATCTGACTTGAGTTAATTACCGTACCACCGGATCTCCATAAAATAATAATCAAGTTTACCTAATTTTAAATTTAACTTGTAGGCAACGTAATAATTATAGAGCTAATTCCATTCATTGTTTCCTGCAACAGAAATTGAACTGGAATTAAAATAATCATCATTATTGAATCAATCTCCTCCAATCATGCGGTAAAATAACAAGTCTGAAGTTATCAGAAGGCGACGTTTGTGTAGACAACAGTGTCGAAACCTTCGGCCCCACCCCTGCGCGCATTTGAGGTTCACCAACTACGCGCTGTTGAGGCAGTGATATTTGTCCTGCATTACATCCTGCGTTTGGTGTGGCTACCGCATAGGACTTGCATGCTGATGATAATACTGCTACTCTCTGCCACTGCCCAACTGCTTTTAGTGAGGCCGCGCCCTAAGTCGGAGCCGAAGTTCAGGTTGAAGCCGAAGCACATGTCAGGGAGACAACGCAACCTGTTCTGCGGCCCGCGTTCACTGGGAACCAAGCACTCACCTCACTCCCTGCTCTGACGCATACTTTGCTGCCAACATAGAACCTCCGGACAGGTCTTAAATCAGATTATGTATATTTTAAATCATAGATTAAAATCGTTGTGTTTATATCAGATACATATATTATTACTACTTAAAATAGCAATTTGAACACGAAAATATTCAATTGAAATTATAAACAAATTCAAACTGAATTCCCCAGAAGGGTGGCACGGCCAGACGCCCCTCACACTCTTCACATGCAATCACACATATACCGCAACTTATCCCTGACGCCCCTCACACTCCTCACATGCAATCACACATATACCGAAACTTATCCCTGAAGTGCTAAGGAGCCGGCCAGGACCCCGCACATACAATTCGGGTCAGACGTGTTTGTTCGATATCAGTGTCGTCTGCAGCAAAGCCCAAATTAATTCACTGGTCTACCCTTGCTGCACAATGCAAGCACTAAGAAAACCTTGGCACTCTAATCTCTACCCCTGCTACACAGATACACACAGACACTAGGTCGAATTCCACAGAAAGAGAGCTGGCCGTTGGCATGGCGCACCTTACACTCCTCTCATACACTCACACAACTTAGCCCATTTGCGCTTAAGGGTCCGGCCGGGAGACCCCGTAACACACCCTTCAGGTTATTCTGTACCCCTGCTGCGTCATAATAATTGATCGATCATTTCCGTTCCGTTGCTCGACGCGACGATAAAAGCGGGAAAGGGCATCAGGGCCGAGTCCGAACTCATCCATTCATAATATTTCACAAATCACGACTATAACTTCCGCACTCTCTCACTAATTCCACACAAAGCCTGCTTAACGCCATCCATCCACCCAAATTTTGGTCTTCGTCTAGTCCTACGCCCACCCATCTCTGCTTTCATCTACCCCCATCATTAATCCTCACTAAGTGTCCGAAGTGTCCGAACCGCCTCAGAACACGCGAACTAACTGTCTACCAACTTCCTAGCTGTTCCCTTTAAAATTCGAACACGGTAGTTATTGATCCTATCTCTCAGCCTCACTCCGGCCATGCCTCCCAGGCATTTCAACGCGAAATATTTCCAGTCTTGTAGAGCAGAGTTGAGACGCCTACCCCCTCATTCAACTACATCTTCGCATCCATACCCAATGTTTACAGCTCATTACACTCTTCAGTGCACTAAACACCTTACACATTTTCTTTGCTCCAGATTTCACCTCAGCTCCCACTAGTTCAGTCGTCTCCACGTGAGAACCCAAGAACTTAAAACACTGACTTACTCCGATAACTCTCCATGTAGGAGGACACTGATTTCGCTCTCATCGTCATTACTAGAAGATCTCATTACTCAACTTTTACCCACATTAACTCGCGGCTCCGTCTTCACACACACAAGTTAACTCCAACACTAGCCTACACAACTTCTCCAGTGAATCTGCCTTCAATGACGTATCTTTAACAGCAACTGACTCGACTGTTAACTCTACCCACTTGCTCCAAACAAGTCTAAACCTCGATCCGTAAAACTTGCGTTCACCTCCCATACCACTGCATCTATGTAGAGATCGAACAGCCAGGGAAACACAACACAACCTTGTCTCAGTCACAGTGTCACTAGGAACCAAGCGCTTACCTCACAGAAGTTCTGCTGCCAACACAGATATTCTGGATCGCTCTTCACAAGTTTTCGCCCACGTCATACATTCGCAGCACCCTTCACGAATCCCTGCCGACCCTATCGTAGGCTTATTCCAGATCCGCGAAGAGCCAGATCACATCCTTCCCCTTCGCAAGGTACATGTCACAGATTTGATAACTACAAAAATCTGGTCTGCACATCTTCTGCACACTGATCTTCGCCAAACGCACCATCCGAATGGCTCAAATTCTCTTGATTAGCTATCTACCCTACATCTCACCCACCACACGCAACAAACTGTTCCCTCTTGAGTTGCTGCATCAATTTTTTTCTTCTTTGCCCTTTGACAGCGGAACAATGGAAGCAGTAAGCCACTCAATCGGCACCACGCCCGACACAATTCAGATTTAGGAGCCTCACCAACCACTACACTACCGTTACTCCCCTCTTTAGGCACTCGGGCGCAACGCCGACCCAACCAGGGACTTTACCAGCTTTCATCATCCCTACAGTCTCCTGCACCAAACGCTTCCTCAGTAATGCCCGCTACACTCCTTGCTACCAATACCGTCATCCGTGCACAACCACCCCCAGGAACAAAGTCGGCCCCTCAGACAGTCTCAAAAATCGACCACAGCTCGAAATACTCCGTCCACCTCTTACGTACATCACCTCTCTCCAACAATAAACGGCCATTCAGATATATTAACACCTCCTTCATCCCACTCTCCACCTTCCTCATCCTCGTCACCTCTTTCCGATCACCACTTTGAACTCTTCAAAAGTATACGATAAACTAAAATAAATCATTATCCCAGAGTCGAGCCCGAAGATCTAGTCAATGATAACAGAGGGAGACTATACAAAGCTCTAAATTGGGGGATACGGAAGATCAGAAACTGACGCGATGATCAGAAGCTCAATATGACACGAAACTCTAAGGTGCTTTATCGTGAAATTTTAATTGAACTCGAGCTGACTATTATGGCGTAGATTTGGAGTGCTCTGGTTTACTAGTGCGCGACCGTGATGCAACTCAGAAACTGCCTGTGCAGGTTGGGTTGTGACAATAGAAACGAATATGAATAATATAGAAGTGAAGGCGTCAGTGGAGCTGTGATAAAGCCAGCACAACACTCAGGATGCGTCTCCCGCCCGGCGTCGAGGAAGAAATATGTTAGAGACGGTATTTTAGTCAGGGACCGTGCACCCATGTCCGACCACCAGCGAACGTGAGGCAGTCTTGATGGGAGGTCGTTTGACGGACACTTACAAGCGACCTCTTGAACAGGCGTATGGTTCCGAAGTCCTTAGCGGGTCAAATGTCTAACAACTGCACGGGCACCACAAGAGCAACTTTCTTAGTGCTGAAGCAATGAGGTATCAGCACTTCCCAAGGGGTGGAAAATACTCAAATGGGCGATCTTAGTCGACTTCTTCCGCTCAGGAGCAACAAGGATTCCAACTGGCTAGTGCCGAAGGTGCAGAACATTATGAACAAGTTGTTGAGACCGATCACTGGGCAGATCACAAACTTATCAGTATGAGTATTTGAATCCGTAGCATAATGAATTTACCGAAAGTTTCATGGGAAGTCCAACACTTTCTGGAAAGATGTGTGGACGCAAAAATCAGTGGTGTTTCAGACAATGGTGAAACAGAATGTGTTTAACAGTTAAAGTAATGTAAGGAAGTGCCAATACAAATCAACTATAAAGACTAGTTATCAGACAGTTGCCAGTATAGCTTGAACACATCCATCAGTGCTCGCTCGGCTATGTAACGGAATAATGACAAACAAAAAGGCTCACCTTTTCTCCGTTTGAGGCGTCGGTCTTGGTTGTGATTTTGGGCAAAGAGGTGGTTTTGTTTTTAGCTGAAAAATAAAATGATAGGTTTCATTAAGGCCTCTTTTAGTCACCCTCCTAACCAGGGGAAACAGCTGTGTCTATAGATAGCTACTCTTTTACCACTTGCGTCAAACAGTCATCAAAAACTGACACTTATTAATCGAATAGAATTTTTAATAAACAGTACTGATGTACACTTACAACGGGAGATTCAAACCAATCGGTGACAATTTATTATAAATTATAGGCATCCGTCATAAATCGACTTGCTCGTAATTGAAGATCGTCTTAAGTCGAGGCTGCGTACAAGGTGTCTGCTGACCAAATTGAAAACAATTCCCATTATTTCAAGTGAAATTAAAAAAGTTTAGTGAGTGAGAGGAGTGTGAGGTGAGCTTTGCAGCCGACCGCCACCCTCCACGGGGGATTCAACCTGGTGTCGGTTTGTCTGTGCTCTACGGGGCTGAAATTTGGGCGGCAAGAACAGAAGAGAGAAGCAGGTTGAAGGTTTTCGAGATGAAATGTTCGAGGGGCATGACTGGAGTTACGTTGAGAGATACAGATACAGACACTAGGCCGCATCCCCCAGAAAGGGGGGTGGCCGACGGCAAGGCGCACCTCGCACAACTTAGCCCTTTTGTGCTAAAGGGTCCGGCCGGTAACCCCGCGACATACACTACGAGGATCCGTTGTCAGCTGCGGGGCCCGCCAGTTTTCACTGGTTTACCCCCGCCGCGTCATAATGGCCGGGCCTCCCCCCACCCACGTCCATCCCGACAGCGGGATGCCAAGGGCGGGAAAGCCCATCAGTGTAGCGTCAAAGTCCACCATTCTCCACTCATGCCAGTTCATTGCACGCTCTCTCGCTACTTCTACATTCATGTCTCCCTTCCAAACGCCTGCTTCACACCATCCATCCATCCAACTTTGGTCTACCTCTAGGCCTGCGACCACTCGCCTCCGCATTCATCACCCTTTTCACCAATCTCCCTTCGTCCTTCCTCTCCTTGTGCCCGAACCATCTCAGAACACGCAAATCCGTTCTGTCCTCCATCTTCTTTACCATCCCTGTTTTGATTCGAACCACGTCGTTGGTGATCCGGTCTCTCAGCGTTCCTCCAGCCATGCTCCTCAAACATTTCATCTCGAAAACATTCAACCTTCTTCTCTTCTCTGCTCTCACCCAAGTCTCAGCACCGTAGAGCACAGTTGGGACAACAACACCCTCATACAGCCTTCTCTTTGCCTCCATCCCCAAAATCCTCCAGCTCATTACACTCTTAAGTGCACCCAACACTTAACACCCCTCCTTCACTCACGCCTTCACTTCAGTTCCCACTTGTTCAGTTATCTCCACATGAAGGCCAAGATATTTGAAACACTGAACTTCCTCCAAGAGCTCTCCAGTTAGGGGGACACTAATTTTGCACGTATCGACAGTCCTCAAGAATCTCATTACTTTACTCTAACCCACGTTCACTCGAAGCTTCCTCCTCTCACACACTCTACCAAATTCAGACACCAGCCTACATAGCTTCTCCTCTGAATCCGCAACCAAGGCCGTATCATCAGCAAATAGCAACTGGCTCAACTGCCAACTCTGCCCATTCGCTTCCAACAGTTACAAGCCACAACCCAGCTCACTCGAGTTCACCTCCCTGACAACTCCATCCATATAGAGGTTGAACCGTCAGGGAGACATCACGCAGCCTTGTCTCAGTACCACTTTCACTGTTAAGCAATCACTCGCCTCAATTCCCACTCTGACGCATGCTCGGCTGCCAACATAGAAACACTGCACCGCTTGCAACAGATAACAGCTAACTCCATACAAACGCAACACCCTCCACAGCGCTTCCCTGTCAATCCTGTCGTATGCCTTCTCCAGATCCATGAAGGCCCAGAACACTTCCTTTCCTTTGGCAAGTACTTCTCACAGACCTGTCTCACTGCAAAAATCTGATCAGCACACCCTTTACCACTCCTAAAGCCATACTGTTCCTCTCCAATTACGCAGTCCGTACAGTCTCTAATTCTTTTGATCAGCATTCTCCCGTACAACTTACCAGCTGCACAAAATAGACTGATACCTCTCGAGTTGCAGCATTCATTTTCATCTCCTTTGCCCTTATATAGCGGAACAATGCCGGCACTGCGCCACTCAATCGGTACCACGCTTGCCACAAAACACAAATTCACTAATCTCACCAACCATTCGACAATAGTTACTTCACTATTCAACAGGCACTCGGTCGCAACGCCATCCAAACCAGGGCTTTCCATGCTTTCATTACCTCCACCGCCTCCTGCACCTCTTCCCTGGTGATGTCCGCCACAAGTCTTTCTCCTAAAACTGGCATCCGAGCACCACCACCCACAGCAACAATGTCAGCCTCTCTGTCATTCTTGACATTCAACAACTCATCAAAATACTCGGCCCACCTCTTCCGTATATCACCACTTTCCAGCAACAACTGGCCGTTTTCATCTTTCACCACTTCCTCTTTTCCGGTCTCTCCATTTCTCACCCTCTTCACCTCTTCCCAGAACATCTTTTTGTTCTCAAAATTCTGGCACAACCGTCTGCCCCACTTGGCATCAGCGTCCCTTTTGGCTCTCCTCACCACCCGCTTCACCTCGTTTCTCTTTTCTTTGTAGCTTTCATAAGCCACCACAGACTTCACCTACTACCACTTCTCAAACGCTCCTCTTTTTCGTGCCACCGCCGGTTTGACCTCCTCGTTCCACCACTCGCAACCTTCCCTTCTGCACCCGCCCACACGGCGCGCACCACACACCTCCTTCGCACATCTCAGCAATGCATCCCTTAACGTCTCCCATTCTTCCTCCACATCTCTCAGGTCCTGTCCGCTCACATTGTCATATTCTTCCCTCAACGCCTGCTGGAACTCCTCGGCTCTACTTCTCACATTCAGATCACTCACCTTCACTACCTCTCTTCCTCCTCCCACTCGTAGGTGGCCCTTCCACTTCTGTTCCCCTCTTAATCTACCTTCCACCAGAAGATGGTCAGACACTCCTCCACCCTCCCCTCTCAACCCAAGCACATCCAACAGCCTCCCCACCACTCTCCTCAGTGCTCTCTTTACCACTGCATCACGGACTATCCTTACCCATGTGTAATTTTGGATATCTCGCTTCTTGAACAAACTGTTCCCGACCACCAACTCCTGCTCCATACAAAGACCTATCAGGTTTTCTCCAGTGTCATTTCTACCGCAAACGCCATACCTTCCTTTCACATTCCCTACCGCTACATCTCCAACTCTTGCATTTAGGTCACCCAGTACAACTACATTGAAATGACCTCCAAAACTCTCAATACACTCACTCGGGTCAGTCCTGAATTGCTCCCTCTCCTCTTCACTCCTCTCGCTGCCAAGTCCATAAGCACTCACAAATGCCCATCTTTCTAAGCCTAACTTAACTTTCAACCACATCAATCTTGAGGACACCTTCTTCCATTCGATAGCACTACCAGCCAACCGATCACTCATATCAGGACCACACCTTCTCGTGCCCAACCTTCCTCCACACCAGACTTTCTTCCACTTACAACACCAAACACACATTCGCTTTTACCTTTCAATTTCGTCTCACTCAGCGCCAACACATCAAACTTCCTCCTCACAAACATCTCACCTATCTCTCTCCTCTTAACCTGATTCGTACTACAGCCACGATTTCAGCGACTCATACAATAGGTTTCGGAGAGGCGTGAGCCTCTCCTCCCCACCGCTCGTTTTGCCGTCTTTGAGGAAGGGTTTTACACAGAATAGAATCAATAATGACGTTGTTGGAGGAGAGTAGATTCACGTGTCATGAGATGGTTTGGACTCATGGTGAGAATGGATGATGGGGATTGATGTAAAGGGTGATGAAAGCGGAGGTGACTGGAAATAGGAGAGGAGGTAGACCGAAGTTTGGGTGGATGGACAGTGTGAAGCAGGCGATGAGATTAGGTTGGAGCGCCAAGGCTTTCTATTGCCCTAGAGTCAATATCCATCTTGCGCCCAGGCGATAGGAAGGAGACAAGAGTGTTGAGGTAGCTAGTAATAAACGTGAGTGGAGAACGGTATGGAATGGATGAGTTTTGACGCTGCCTTGATTCGCTTTCCATCCCGTGGGCGTTTCGTTGGGAAACGGGATGGTCGTGAGTGGAAGAGGGCCCGGTTCCTACGACGTACCAGGAGTTAACCGGTAAACGCTGTCGGGCCCTGCTGCTCACACTGATCGCGGATCTCACTTCTAACCCAGAGTGTGCACATTGCGTGTCTCTTGGCCGGACCCTTTATAGCCAAAGGGCAAAGTGTGTTTGCGTGTGAGTGCGTTAGAGGAGTTTGAGGTGCGCCTTGCCGTAGATAACCCCCCTTTCTGGGGATTTGACCTAGTTTCTATGTACGTGTGTTAGGATGGGAGCGAAAAATAGAGATAGTGAAGGATGAATATGAGAGATGTCTGAAGGGACATGAGAATGTTCGCACCCCGGTCGGGCCGTGGCCTCGTAAACCAAACAGATGCCTAGGAGCGGTGTTCTTCTTAAATTGGAACAGTAAACCTTTGCATTCCAAACAAAACTGGGCGAAAATTTTGCGCTTTGAGGGGTCGACCTCCAAAAAGCAATGAAAATCAAGAGCCTAACAGAGCAGTTCAGAGCGCTGTTCTGGATAAAGACAAACAAATTTTGTACAAATGATTTGGTATGTGTCCAAAAATTTCGGAACCCATGCATAACTGGTGAATTCTTAGCATTTTGTGACATCAATTTTGTATGAGCAGTGTTGAGAATGAGCTCAAAAATGTCAGGCTTAGAGTTTAGTTATGGGATAAATGGTAATAAGTTTGGCTTAAAATAGCTCAGGACGAGCTCCTTTCTAAGCCGTAGAACATCCAAATCGAAACATCATTGATGGAACCTCAGCCTTGTGAATGATGCCATGTGATAGCAGATTGGCACAAGTAATGACAATAACTCTGACGACCCAAAAACTTCGTGAAGGCCAAAAATGTAACTACCTAGTCATGCAATACTTTTCGTTATAGCTAACATGAATGAGTTAGAAGTGGGTATAAATGTTTCCAAGCATAGGAGTTAGTTCATTGAGATATCGAAAAGCATATTCTAAACATTATCGACATTTGCTCACTTTAACCATTTATTGAGCGTCCCCCAAAATCTGACATTTTCAGTATTTCCAGACCAGTAGCTACCCTGGTGTGACTATGTCCCTTCACACTGAATTCCTAAGCATATTAAATCAACAACTACGTTTCTTCCCGCCCTGGGTCTCACCCTTCTCATTGACCCTGGTGAACTTAGGAAGCCTGAGTCTGGGCAGCTCAAGTGCCGGTGTGAAGGAGCGCCGCCACTTGCCACTGCCCCCGAGCCGGCCGCTGCCCCACACTTTCTCACCACCCCCTTTGGGGCGCCGCTGTTCCCTCCTGCTCGACTGGCAAGACTCGACAGCCTCCTCGGATAGACCTGGACACTCCAGCATGTTGGGCAGACTGCATGCCTTTGGGTTGAATTCATCGCGCTGTAAGCAATAAAGGAGTTATATTGTTACACAGTTCAGTATAGGAAGATTGCCCGTCACACGCTACTATCTCAATCATCGCAATTACTCCTCAACAATCCAATTATTCTACGAACTAAAAGCGCAAAATATATTATTTTTTATTCAAAATCCGTCGTTCTGTGTGGATACAACAATCGGGAAGATATTTTTCACTGGTAACAGAGGCACTTCACATACAGATACAGCCACTAGGCCGAATCCTCCAAAGGGGGGCGGGGGGGGCAACGGCAAGACGCACCTCACACCCTCATACGCTCACACTCACACAACTTAGCCCTTTTGTGCTAAAATGTCCAGCCGGTAACCCCGCAACACATATTCTTGTTCACGAATGCGGTCCGAGGATCAGTTGTTGTTATTGTTGCTGCTTAGTCCCGGTTTCCACCTGCGACGGCGGAAACCACGCCAGCGCACCGCCCGAAATCACTGACACCCACCAACACGCGCGTGTTGAGAGGAGAGAAAGGAGTGACCGGCTCAGTGACGAAAAAGAGCATTTTTGCTGCTATCTGAATCGATTTCGTCGATTGTGTGCCAGACGACAAACGGCCACCCGTGTGGTATAGTTGTAACGGTGGACACCAGAACAATGTTAGTTGTATCATGGGAGATTGATGGTTTGTAGGAGTGAGATGGTGATTGTTCACTCGTCCATGAAAAAAAGTGTAGATGTAGTGACTCTGGTTCTTGAAAGTGTCGGTGGGCCTGAGGTCCGGGCAGCGCACAGGCTGCGTCCACGTCAACACCGCTGAGACAGCGCACACGGTGCCGTCCCCATTGGTGAGGATATGAAACTGGGCGGGTTGAAGGACTTTCGCTGGGGCCAGAGCCCCAGACGCCGCCGCCACCACAGGCAAGGCATCATGATGGAGTTGGCCCGCCTGAATCGTGTAGGCTCCCTCGTGGGCAGCTTCGCTGTCAGCAGCAGGACCCGACAGTTTTTACTGGTTTACCCCCGCCGTATCATGATGACCGGGCCCCCCCACCCGCGACCATCCCAAAAACGTGATGCCAAGGGCGGGAAAGCACATCAGATAAGCGTCAAAAATCAACCATTTACAAGCATTCTCCACTCACGCCTGTTCATTGCACGTTCTCTCGCCATTCCCACATTCAAATCCCCTTCCCAACGCCTGCTTCACACCATCCATCTACCTAAACTTTGGTCTACCTTTAGGCCTGCGACCACTCACCTCCGCCTTCATCACCCTTTTTACCAATCTCCCTTCATCCATCCTCATCATGTGCCCGAACCATATCAGAACATGCGAATCCAATCTGTCCTACAACTTATTCACTATCCCCGTTCTGATTTGAACCAAGTCGTTGGTGATCAGGCCTGTCAGCGTAACTCCAGTCATGCTCCTCAGACATTTCATCTCGGAAGCATTTAACATTCTTCACTCCTCTGCTGACACATCCCAAGTGTCAGCTCCGTAGAGCACAGTTGGGACACCAACACCCTCATACAACCCTCTCTTTACTCACATCCCCAACATCCTACAGCTCATTACACTCTTAAGTGCACCCAACACTTTACACCCCTCCTTCACTCGCGCCTTCACTTCAGTTTCCACTAGTTCAGTCTTCTCCACATGGGCGCCCAGATACTTAAAACACTGAACTTCCTCCATGAGCTCTTCATCTAAGGTGACACTAATTTTGCTCGCATCGACATTCCTCGAGCATCTCATTACTTTACTCTTTCCGACGTTCACTCGAAGCTTCCTCCTCTCACTCACTCTACCAAACTCAGACACTAGCCTACATAGCTTCTCCTCTGAATCCGCAACCAGGGCCGTATCATCAGCAAATAGCAGCTG
>SDVV010019422.1:0-13535 GCA_016164225.1 Gammarus roeselii | reverse complement strand
CTTCCTGCACTCCAGCGCCCTCTTCCTGCACTCCAGCGCTCTCTTCTTGTCCTCTGGCTCCCCCTTATCTGCGTTACAGCAACGCGTGTGCATGTCTCGCAAAGAGCAAACAAGGATACAGCAATGCAAGTCTCTAAATACAATGAACAAAGCCTGTCGGAGAATCTGGCGCAAGTCTTTCTAAATTAACTGCTAGACGCCAGACTAATCAAGCCAATAAAATAACAATGCATGAGCCACTCCACTTCTGAGCCGGACGCGACTTTTGCCCCTAGATCTATCGATCGGCCTCAGTGAACTTTGGCGAGGTTCATGTCAACTGGAAGTTAGCAAGACATCTCTAATAGAGCTGCTCTCTAGAACATGGCGGCGCTTACGTCCAAGTATAGGAACCTTTTACTTTACCAGTCGGCAGTAGGGGAGAATGTACGTGAGCGAACATCAAGCACAAGAACAGTGTGTAGTTACGAAGAAGATGACCGACGCAATTATATCTCCTCACGAGCGTCTCATGGGCACCAACAGGTTGCTGGTCTGGTCGCTTGTTCTGGAATGGTGGGGTGGGGCTTATAATATCTCAGGTTGCCGCACCATCTATGATGTCGTGCATGAAGGTTTCAAAGAAGACCCGATACACTTAATCAAACACAATGAGGGCCATTAATCTAATGGTGGGTAGATACACACATTGCTCCAGTAATGTAACGGTTACCTTCGCCTAGCATTCAGATGCTCGCGGCCTCTCCCTATTGAGAAGGGAGCTTTTCCATGTCTCCAAGGTTATATGGCACCGCACAGTATCGGATAAATTCTATGGAACGCTGCTATTTTTGGTGGAGCATCGAACAACCCATATTTAGTCCTGCCCTAAATGAGAACAGCATGAATGGGTTAGACAAAACTGGCGAGGTGTTGAGGGAGGTAAGGAGACAAAAAGGCCACATATCCCCATGTGGACAGGGATTATCCTCGTATCTTTCTTCTCCTCCTTCACTCTATGTTATAATATTTGTATCCCAACTACAAGGACCTCCCCCCTCCGTCTGCAATGACATTCTAAGTCAGCCCTAGAGCGAGCAGTTGCTGTTGAGGCCCCAGGCTGCTGGAGCCTCGCCAGCTGATGGAGCTGAACCGGACGGGAGGAGTCGGGCAGGCGCGACACCCCGACACAGGGAGGGAGGTTGTCTAACAGGCGGCGGGGGCGATTTGGGGAGGGCGACAGGAAAATAAGAGCTTTGAACAATTCTCGAAGTGGTGCGCAATATGATGAGTTGCGCACGATGAGGAGGTCCAGGCAAACGTTCTGAGATGTCATGCAATGCAAGACCATTCGAACAGGAGAGCATATTTACGACACCGCACCAGCAAATTCTTCACTGAAATTCGCTTCCGTTCAAAATTTCGCTTTTAGGCCGACATTCACGTGCAAATATTGAGAAGAGCGTGGACTGGAAGAAATTACGTCACTTCCACAATTTAAAAAAATATTCCAATTTAATTGCAAATTTGTTATCTTTATCCAGAGAAAAACTATTAAAAAAAAAATCAAAGCATTTTTTCGGCACGTATGTACATTCATCATTCACTGCAAGCTACACACATCAATATTTTTCCATTATCTTTACTTGATTATTATGTGGAAATATTTAATAACAAGACATCGCCTGACAACGTAACGATCATGTTTCCCAGCATCGCGTGTTACTCGTTAAAAGCAAGACATCGCCTGACAACGTAACGATCATGTCTCCCAGCATCGCGTGTTACTCGTCAATAACAAGACTTCGCCTGACGACGTAACGATCATGTCTCCCAGCATCGCGTGTTACTCGTCAATAACAAGACTTCGCCTGACAACGTAACGATCATGTCTCCCAGCATCGCGTGTTACTCGTTAATAATTAGACATCGCCTGACAACGTAACGATCATGTCTCCCAGCATCGCGTGTTACTCGTTAATAATTAGACTTCGCCTGACAACGTAACGATCATGTCTCCCAGCATCGCGTGTTACTCGTCAATAACAAGACATCGCCTGACTACGTAACGATCATGTCTCCCAGCATCGCGTGTTACTCGTTAATAATTAGACTTCGCCTGACAACGTAACGATCATGTCTTCCAGCATCGCGTGTTACTCGTCAATAACAAGACATCGCCTGACAACGTAAAGATCATGTCTTAAAGCATCGCGTGTTACTCGTTAATAATTAGACATCGCCTGACAACGTAACGATCATGTCTCCCAGCATCGCGTGTTATTCGTAAAAAAATTACATGATTTGTCAACAGAATTCATTGATGACGAGTCTGATTCAAATTTGAATTTTTGAACTCACATTCCCAGAGGAGAGTGAAATTGTTCACACGAAACCACCCTAGCAACAGTAGCTACCGTGCACACAGGCTTGGTGGGGCTTGTCTGCACGGTAGCTTCAGCAAGTTGCTTTGAGCAGACAGACATAGTAGGCAGTGCCACAAAGGTGGGCGAGATCAACGTCATGTAAACCAGTGGTCTCAAACCTTTTTGCCGTCGCGGATCGGTCAACGTTTGAAAAAACTTCTGCGGACTACTGAAGGTAAAGTTTAAAATATTCACATTTTGACAATAAAATTAAAAAAATAATGTCCTTCTGTTTTCGTTTTTTTTCTCGAAGAAATAAAACTTGAATTTTAATTCATGTTCATGGAATTTCAGTGAAGAAGAGGCTTAAAAGAGTTAATTGTCTCATTATAGATGTGGTAGCCGATTTCTATGCAGATAAGAGTTGATTTTAAAATATTGTCTCAATAAAACCAGATTTCAAATATAACACAATATGTTGTCAGTTAACAGTTTATATTTATAGACGTCAAGTGCTATAATTCTGCCTCTATCTTAGAATATTTTGTACCAATGTCAATTTTATATGAATTTTGATTAGCATTTATTTTTCATATCACAAGGTTATTTTTTTCAGGCAAGAGAACAAAAAGGAAAAAAAAATGGTTAACATAATTTGGAAAAATTTGAACCTAAAATTACAGATCAATGTACGCTCAGGTAGTCTGCTTCATGATTAAACTCCGTAAAACAAAGAAAAATAATCACTCGCCTTCACTCGATCAAGCCTTCAACGTACTGTAATGCAAAATAACTTAATACCAAGGCAATTCAAATTCGTTCAATCAAAAATGAAGTACTAAACATTGAGAGAAAAAAATCCGTCTCAACGGCCCGGTACCGTTTTTTCTGTGTGGACCGGCGGTTGGGGACCACTGATATAAACGAATCTGTTACGTTCGCTCTCCCAAATTGACTGTACCCAAGTGTACATCCTTCCATATCACGAGATTATGGACTGTACCCAAGTGTACATCCTTCTTTATCAAAGAGATTATTGACTTTACCCAAGTGTACATCCTTCCATATCAAAGAGATTGTTGACTGTACCCAAGTGTACATCCTTCCATGTTAAAGAGATTGTCGAAGGCAACACTCTTCTTTCTACGGGGTGGACTAGTAATAGTTTTCAGGAATTTTTGTTATAAAAAAAGCCTTTTATTGCTGATATTTATTTCTTTCCTAACGCCTTCTTCTTGCCATCCATCCATCCAAACTTCGGCCAACCTTTAGGTCTTCTTCACTCTTTCCACCTATCTCCGTTCATCTATCCTCACCTTGTGTACAAACCCTCACAGAACACGCGAATTACTCTGTCCACTAACTTCCTCGCCATCCCCGTTCTAATTCGAATAACATCATCATTGATCCTGTCTCTCAGAGTCACTTCAGCAATGCTACTCAAACGTTTTCGTCTTGAAAACGTATAACTTCCATCTCTCATTGGCTCTGACTCCCCCAAGCTGCTCAAACATTTCACCTTGAAAACGTCCAACTTCGTTCCATCTCTTATTGGCTCTGACTCTCTTTAGCTGCTCGAACATTTCACCTTGAAAACGTCCAACTTCCATCTCTCATTGGCTCTGACTCTCTTAAGCTGCTCAAACATTTCACCTTGAAAACGTCCAACTTCCATCTCTCATTGGCTCTGACTCTCTTAAGCTGCTCAAACATTTCACCTTGAAAACGTCCAACTTTCATCTCTCATTGGCTCTGACTCTCTTTAGCTGCTCGAACATTTTACCTTGAAAACGTCCAACTTCCATCTCTCATTGGTTCTGACTCTCATAAGCTGCTCAAACATTTCACCTTGAAAACGTCCAACTTCCATCTCTCATTGGCTCTGACTCTCTTAAGCTGCTCAAACATTTCACCTTGAAAACGTCCAACTTCGTTCCATCTCTCATTGGCTCTGACTCTCTTTAGCTGCTCGAACATTTTACCTTGAAAACGTCCAACTTCCATCTCTCATTGGTTCTGACTCTCTTAAGCTGCTCAAACATTTCACCTTGAAAACGTCCAACTTCCATCTCTCATTGGCTCTGACTCTCTTAAGCTGCTCAAACATTTCACCTTGAAAACGTCCAACTTTCATCTCTCATTGGCTCTGACTCTCTTAAGCTGCTCAAACATTTCAACTTGAAAACGTCCAACTTTCATCTCTCATTGGCTCTGACTCTCTTAAGCTGCTCAAACATTTCACCTTGAAAACGTACAACTTTCATCTCTCATTGGCTCTGACTCCCCCAAGCTACTCAAACGTTTCATCTTGAAAACGTACACCTTTTATCTCTCACTGGCTCTGACTCCCCTCAAGTCTCAGCTCCGTAAAGCACAGTTGGGATGATATTTTCACCAAACAACTCTCGTTTCTTCACTCCCCAAATTCCTACGGTTCATTGCACTCTCCAGTGCACCCAGACCACTTTATACCTGTCGTTCACTCGCGACTTCACCTCACTTTCCACTAGCTCGATCTTCTCTACATGGGAGCCCTGTTACGTGAAACACCGAACCTGCAGAAAAGTCTATAGTAAGGAGGGCGATAATTCTGCTTACATCGACATTCCTAGAACATCTCATTACTTTACTCTTACCCACGTTAACTCACAGCTTCCTCCTCTAACACTCTGCCAATCTCCGACAAAAGCCTACACAACTTCTCTTCAAAATCAGTCACAGGTGCCGTATCATTCGCAAACAGTAACTGACGAATGACAACTCTGCCCAGTCGCTCCCAATAGCTCTAAGCTACGACCAGATACCCTCGCGTTCACCTACCTGCACTTTCATGCTCCATGTAGATGTTTTGGATGAAGAAGAACCCAAGAGAAAACTTACGGTATACGCAGAAAACCTTATTTTATTACATGAGCAGACAAACTTGAAACAGTGGGAGAACTTGAATGTTTCAATTCCTCATAAGTAGAACCAGTTAAGGTGATGGTCAAACACATCGACCCACACCAACTCGTCGGTTTGATTAATGTTCTGTTTGGGATCCACTTCCCTGTTGAGGCATCATAAATGACAGAAGAATAGCGGCACTAAACGGCCCCCGATGGAGACTTGACCCACATCGGTCAAAATTAGGGTCGGTCACGACAGCCAGCCTCCAGAAAACGAAATCGACCTATGGAGATGGGCAGCGTGACACGGCAGGATGCTGCTCAAGTAAGGCTAAAGGCTGCGTGGACAGAAAGCTGAACATGTGAGGAATCTGACCATGTGAGGAATCTGAACATGTGAGGAATCTGAACATGTGAGGAATCTGAACAAGTGAGGAATCTGACCAAGTGAGGCTAAAGACAGCGTGGGCAGGATACTGCTCAAGTAAGTCTAAAGGAATCCTGTGCAAGATATTGCTCCAGTACGTTTGAAGGCGGCGTGGGCAATATGTTGCTCCGGTAAGTCTGAAAGCGGCGCTGGCAAGATGTTGTTCCGGTAAGTCTGAAGGAAGCGTAGGCAAGATGTTGCTCCGGTAAGTGAAGGCAGCGTAGCCGAGATGTTGCTCCAGTAAGTGAAGGCAGCGTGGCCGAGATGTTGCTCCGGTAAGTCTGAAAGCGGTGCGGGCAAGATGTTGCTCCGGTAAGTCTGAAGGAAGCGTAGGCAAGATGTTGCTCCGGTAAGTGAAGGCAGCGTGGCCGAGATGTTGCTCCGGTAAGTCTGAAAGCGGTGCGGGCAAGATGTTGCTCCGGTAAGTCTGAAGGAAGCGTAGGCAAGATGTTGCACCGGTAAGTCTGAAGGCAGCGTGAGCGAGATGTTGCTCCGGTAAGTCTGAAGGAAGCGTAGGCAAGATGTTGCTCCGGTAAGTCTGAAAGCGGCGCTGATAAGATGTTCCGGTAAGTCTGGAGGAAGCGCAGGCAAAATGTTGCTCCGGTAAGTCTGAAAGCGGCGCGGGCAAGATGTTGCTCCGGTAAGTCTGAAGGAAGCGTAGGCAAGATGTTGCTCCGGTAAGTGAAGGCAGCGTGGCCGAGATGTTGCTCCAGTAAGTGAAGGCAGCGTGGCCAAGATGTTGCTCCGGTAAGTCTGAAAACGGTGCGGGCAAGACGTTGCTCTGGTAAGTCTGAAGGAAGCGTAGGCAAGATGTTGCTCCGGTAAGTGAAGGCCGCGTGGCCGAGATGTTGCTCCGGTAAGTCTGAAAACGGTGCGGGCAAGATGTTGCTCCGGTAAGTCTGAAGGAAGCGTAGGCAAGCTGTTGCTCCGGTAAGTGAAGGCAGCGTGGGCGAGATGTTGCTCCGGTAAGTCTGAAAGCGGCGCGGGCAAGATGTTGCTCCGGTAAGTCTGAAGGAAGCGTAGGCAAGATGTTGCTCCGGTAAGTGAAGGCAGCGTGGGCGAGATGTAGCTCCAGTAAATCTAAAGGAAACGTCGCATGGTAAGCTGTTACTCAAGTGCTTACTAAGACTCGATCAAAGCGTCAAGCTGTAGAGACATGAGACCAGGTCAACTGAACGAGATAGCAATCAACAACACATATCAAAGCAATGATTATATCACTGTTCAGGCTAATCAATGATGGAAATAGATCATGGCATAAATTCAAACTTGTTTCAGACTGGCATCAACAACACACACGAATAATTAACAAGACTCATTTTTTTGCCAGTTCAGGGAAATATACCTGCCAGGCATCGTATTGATTCATCAAATCGAATGGATCAATACGAAAAACGATTGAATAAAAAAGAATGCACAGATGCAAGGGGACACGAGACAGACAATAAGAGAGATAGAGTGACAAAGACACAGCTTTCATTCCAAGTACCCGGAATCCTTTTGTCTGTGATACTGTGCTTTAGTGCAGCAGCAACGCGAAGCCAAAAATTTGAATTCCAAGCAATTTCAAGGTTACTCGAAGTGGGGAAAATTTTCTTCGCGGCTGGTTTGCGATGATCGAAGCCAAGTTGCGGCAGACTTTGGGCGCTAGAGTTTGCAGGGGCTCAAAGAAGTTCCGCTTATATTAGACGCGCTGTAGGGCAGGACCAGATAAAAACCAAGGCGCAGTTTGATGATAAAGTAACCCTGTACTGTGAGTGTGGAAAGTACAGTATTTCTCTTTTGCTCGTGATCAAGTTATTGCGTGTAATTACAGCATAAACCGTGTTTCAAGTCTGCGGTGGTTCCTGGGTTGCGTTACCGAGGAAACACAATATGAAGAGTGTTATGACCATAACCACACCAGTCCTTTATATTCCAGTGTTGGGTTAGATCGTGACGTCAGTTTGTGTAAGGCGAGAAGTTCCATCGAATCTGGTAGGTTCTCACTCCTCGTGCTTCTTGTTTTCTTATTTATTTCCTTCTCCTAAAACGTAAATGAAATATTCATGCGTAGTTCTGCAGGTTGATCTTTGTTTGTATGT
Source organism: Gammarus roeselii (assembly GCA_016164225.1). NCBI lineage: Eukaryota > Metazoa > Arthropoda > Malacostraca > Amphipoda > Gammaridae > Gammarus > Gammarus roeselii. Next base: position 5,791 of record SDVV010019422.1, on the reverse strand, counting down.
TCTTTAAATCGTAGTCAGTAGTTTTGCCTATTAGATTAAGGGGCCCATCCCCATTGGAGCGCCGGCGTGAGTGCCTGTGGGCTCCTCCGTAGGGCGCAAAGATCACCAATTCTTTTAGTTTCGCATTCAAGGGTGTGGGTTCGAAAAATGAAATTATTTACAACTTCCAGTTGTGGTACACATGCACGCTCGTGCATGCAAGAATAATAATTCAATAAAAATAAAGGCTTTATACGTAGCTATCTAAATAGATCTGTTTCAGTGATTTCTTAATAATATAACGAAGTAGATTGGGCGGCGAAAAAACAGTTCGCCTGAACTGCCCTTTAACTTCACACTGCTTCGCATTAGTTGGTAATTTTTCTGAACGCAATTAGCTTCCTTCGGTAGGCGAGGTCAGTGAATAAGCTTTGTAGAGTAAAATTAGATTGAAGAAAACTCGTCTAGCTGCAGCGAGTGCATTGCACTACAACAGTATTTCGCGCTGACGGGCCCTTGGTGGCACAGAGAACGTGGTGGCGCGAACGGTGCCGTGTCTGCGTCCATTAGATGGTTTTGAGTTATAAATGTGGGTCCTTACAACAGACAGTTGATGAATATTTTTCCAATTGAGGGATTGACGATTAAGATTTCAGTCCGTTTTGTTGCCACATGCTATTCCATCGGGATGTTATAAGAGAGTTGATGATAGGCGATACAAAGATATGGCGATACAAAGATCTTGATGGGCGAACGCCTAGATTTTTGGCGCGCTCATTTCCCATCATACTCGTGTGGCCCGAGCAGAATTCGATCGATTAGCCAGCCTCGGACATTGTTAAAAGGTCGTGCTGTATTTCACGTACAGCGAGATGCGTATAATGCAATGTTTTACGCTTAGTGAGGCTCTTGAGGGAGGGTAACCAAACGTGAGGTTGCTCCGTACACAGCGCAGCTTCCACTTGAATGACGGGTTTGGAGCCAGCAGAGCATATTTTGCGTAAAACTAGGAATTGTTCCTCGTGTATCGGTCGAAGTAGTTGCTCTAGGGTATATATGTTGATCTAGGTTGACTGGCGGTGGGTTGATTATTCAAGTAGGTGTCCTGATTCGGAGAATTCGGCACGAGAATGAAGACCTGATAGCCTTGCGAGTAAAGTCCAGTGTGGTCAATACATTGTCAACGCATAGGGAAAATGGCGGGCCGATATTTATTTTTACCACAAAGAGGACCTTATCAGAAATGTTGGTGATGTGATTGAGAGCTGGATTGTAGCTCGAGCTCCTAGTCTTGAATTCTTGTTTTAGGGAGAGTTTATTTCGCCGAAGAGGAAGCGCAAGTTCATTGGCTAGTACGTTCAGGATTCGATGAAGGTGGAACGGGAAGCGCCGCCGTTATTTGCGATAATCGAAAAAGATTTGCGAATCGTTTTGGCTGCGGAATTGTAAACACAAGCTCCATAGTCAAGGCGAGAACGTACTCAAATGCACTGTGCAACATCAAGCCAGTGTCCAGGTCGACACCAAATTCAAAGGAAGCTGCCGAGAGGGTAATTCTCGTCGAAATTCGGCAGCGGGTCTGTAGGGCTGAAATGTGTGGTCGCTACGCATGTTTATGGTCAGACACGAGACCTAGAAACTTGTCAAGTCTTCGTATACTGAAGGTGTGTGTGTAGCGTTAGAGCTGGTTTAAGGTGTAGACTGGAAACGAGAGTTGAATGCATTTTTCTAGTTTTAGATGGTTTTGAGAATTGCTAAGTCAAGGATGTCTGTATCCTATTTGTAAATCGTCTACGTATAAAGAAGAAAGCAGTCTCCAGTTACGGGGAAGGATGTCTGCTAGGCGATTGATTTCAAGGACAAAAACACTGCCACTAAGGACGTTTCCCTGAGGGACGCCCATTTGCTGAGGATAAGATGGCGACTCAGTTTTGCCGACCTTGACCCTGAAGGTGCGATTCAGCAGAAACTGGTTGATACAACGTGGTGAAAGGCCTCTCAGGACCTTGCGGCGAATGTCTTTAATGATGCCATATTCCCAGATAAAGTCATATGCTTCTCCAACGTCGAAATATCAATTGTTCGATTTAATTTCGAGGTAGTCGACAACGGGTGAGTTTATCGGCCTTACAGAGGTCGCTGGAAAGAACAATAGAGCGGCAGTTAAGTGGGTCACTAGCTTCTACGGGTCCGGGTTTGGGTATCGGGATGATAACCGAATCTCATCAATGGTCAGCTAAAACTGAGTTTGAATACTTTCTATTGGACACTTTAAGGATGCGTTCGAAGGTACTTTCAAGGCATACTGTAGTTCGTGGACTGAGACTAGTTAGTTTTTTCCTTTATCTTCTTGTTGGAAAGCAGCTGTGTAATTTGTGGAATATGCTTTCAGTCTGAAAGTTTGAACAAGTTTCGCATAGTAGGAGTAAAAGGAACCTGCATCTGCAAGCGTCGACTAATCGAGTTCAGCATTTTCGATTTTTCTCCAAGGCTTGCTTACGGAATTAGGCGTGTGCCTTTTACCATACGATTCGATTTATGCCGGACCGTGCGCAACAGAAAACTGTACACAGCCTATCATGAACTTTTGTCGCCCCTGCACCTCTGGGTTCCACCACGGATTCGTAAAAAAATGATGGGGGAAATTGAGAAATGCATGCCCTCCGAAATGTTTCCTTTATGTGGGAGAAAAGGTCTTGTTCTGAAATGTCGTCGGTGATGTCATCCACATCGTGCCACGCGCTACGTTTGAATATTACTCCCAACTAGATTTAATTGGTAGTTTTTTTTTAAATGGGGCCTGAAGGCATCGGGAAGATGCCTCCACCATTTATTTCCTACCATACTACTACCGCCTCCGCGGTAATAGTATGGTAATTGAGTCGAAGTTGATTGGGGAGGAGGGATATTACGACTAAGTTATGGTCGCTGATGTGATGACGAATGCTGTCTGTCCTTGATACTAAAATTATTTACAAATGTTTCGTCGGGTGAAACAGGGTTGCTATTGAGCAGGTTTTGTTGGTCAAATCGGGGAAACATCAATTTTTTGCTACCATTGTGTGAATTCGGTTGGGGTGGAGAGTCGTTGAGGTTATCATCGGAGGTGGTCGGTTCTTCAAGAATTCGTTAAGTTGAAAGGCTACAGTGGAAACACAATCATCGAGTTTGGTGAGACGTTCATTGTTTGTACAGGATGCTGCCTACAGTTTGTTTCTTGCTCGGGATAGCCACTAACTTCGTTTAGAGTATTTTGAAATTCGTGTAGATTGTTCACAACTTTGCGATGCGATCACTGGTGCCGTCATCTCCGGGCGGGGCGGGATCTTTGGCGGTGGGAACATCTTAGAGAAGTTCGTGTTCTCAGGTGCTGGGATATTTGTTCTTGGCCCGGTTAATAATTGACGCGGAAACGATTAACTCTACCCATGGCGTTCGTTTTCTACATGGCAAAGCACTGTTACACTAAGAACAAATATACGGCCCCCTCGAACATAATAATAGAACACACAAATTTGGTCAAATGGCTAGCTCGCGGGGGTCTCCGCACTATCGACCTACATCGAAAGCAGAATTTGTAGGTTCGAGGCTACCTGGCCCTGAGTGTGACCTTCTGCCGGTTCCTTAGACCGTCGTGTGACAAGAGGCTACTTACTCAAGCTGGGGAGAACGAGTCACAATCGATTGTGCGGATAAGGAAAGTGCAACACACATCCCTAACTGTTTGTCAGAAAGCTCTGCTTTCCCTTCCGACTTGGTTAATACATAGAGGCGAAGAACTCCACTGCGCGTGATTTTGAAACAATTAGGCAAACAAAATAACGCCTTCGAGCACCATGACCTAGTTAAATGATCTATTGGGCAAGAGCCAAGTCACCAACACTAATAATTACTCAATTAAACAGAAGCCTGGGCTCGCAATGGTCAACATGGCCTTCACCTAGCAGGAAGCATACAGGCCTTTCTCGATTATCATTTGCTGCCGCCGTTGCCAGCCCACAAATGACCCCTTTTGCGTCCCTTGTCCCCGCGGCCTCTCCACTTTCAAATATAGTGCATTAATTTCATAAATCCTGTCCGCAGGTCCCATTCAGCGAGCCCGTCTAATCAATTGCCTTGCAATTATAGCTCGGTCAAAAATAGGCCATTGAAGGCGCTCTGACGTAACAAATTCCCGAGGCCTTCATTATTATTAATGGTTGACGGCGGTTTGTGGGGAGCAAGTTCTAACAGCTTTTCCTGCACCGAAAAGAGGAAGCCGTGTACAAAAATGACGTCGTAATTTCAATCAACATCATAAAACACACCCTAATTCAAGCGAAGGATAAAAAGCATCATAATTGAAGCTGTGTCCAAAGATGCATTAGGATGACATTATTCGCCAACAACATGCACTTCAGGCTGCAACAGTCTTTACAAAAGAACTGAAAATAATGAGTAGGATCAGAGAGCCTATGCATGTAGGGAAACTTGTTATGCATTGCATGTAGAGCTATTCAGAATTGAGTGATAATTTATTGATCCATTTAGGAGCAAGCATAGCACATTCAAGCGTCATACATTTGTAAGCCACATTGTTTAGCTACATAATATCAGGAAGCCATATCCAGCTACCATACGGTAACCGTTCCATGGATACCTTCTAAAATAAAATAAACGCTCAGATTCGTTACTATAGAACAGTTTCCTTCAACTCGTGGGACTACCTTCTTTCCGATGTCTTGAAGAGAAGTAGTGAAGTGTGTACCGGTTCAGTCAGGTGAGCAGCAGTCGTGAGAAGAGGTGAGGTGCGGCCAACAACAGTGACTTGCGGTCAGTTGGTCCTTCAATGCATCCTTTAATTGAAACAAGCAGTAGCAGCCGCGAGAAATGTGGTGCAGTAACCCGTGTATGGTGGTCAGTTGGTCCTTCAACGCATTTATAAGTCGAGGTGAGCAGCGCCGTGAGAAGAAGTGTGGGACAGCTACAAAGTTATCTGGTGTATGTGCGCAGGTAGCGGTGGCAGCAGCTACGGATCGATTGAGGGAACAACCTGAGTCCGCTCTTGAGCCAGTCAGTCTACCCATGCAAAGACGGGCGGCTCGGCCAACTGAACAAACTCTCAGGCGCCACATCATAAACTGCTAGCGGGAAGAGGTAGGGCAGGCAGGGATGAGGCCACCAATAGAATATGCACCAATATTGGGGCATGGTGCAGGTGTCCTTTCTGATGCTGACGCCTGAGAATGAATGAAGCAGGAAATAGATGGCCCAGATATTGTAAATAAAAGAATTACAATAACTCGATGCCAAAAAGGCAGGCAAAAGTCGTCCAGACTTAAGTGCTTGGACTCGCTGAGAAAAGTTCATCAACCCACCGTTGCCAGCCCTAATAAATGCTAAGCAGGTCTTCAATAAAGAGAGGGGGATTTATTTTAAGTAGAATCTATAATATCCTCAAATTTCGATTGTCACAAGATAAGAGAGGGTATGAATAGTGACTGAGATGACCAGTACACCCCTCACAGTGGCAGGGGGGCGGGCACGTCCTTTCACCCAACAATCCCCCTCTCGGTGCCTCAGTGTTGCAGTCATGTCTGTGGTCTTCAGTATGCCCTCACTGTGGCAGAGGGGCGGGCACATCCTGTCACCCAACAATCCCCCTCTCGGTGCCTCAGTGTTGAAGTCATGTCTGTGGTCTTCAGTATGCCCTCACTGTGGCAGAGGGGCGGGCACATCCTGTCACCCAACAATCCCCCTCTCGGTGCCTCAGTGTTGCAGTCATGTCTGTGGTCTTCAGTATGCCCTCACTGTGGCAGAGGGGCGGGCACAT